>CAJUYH010004520.1:0-26874 GCA_910591685.1 Galerucella tenella
GCGTAATTTCTTTGGGGTACCTCTAAAATGTCAACGTTAATACGTTCGAAAGGTGTTTTAGGTGTTTCAGTTATAACTAGGGGACTATCTAAGTTTTTACGACAAACTTTTGTCTCTTGACATGCGCGACATGACTTAATATAATTTTCGACATCTCTATTGAGACCTGCCCAATTATATTTTTGTCGTATTCGTCTAATAGTCTCATTAATTCCGCGATGAAGGTGGCTTTTGCCATTATGGAAATGATCTAGAATAATCGGTATCTGATTCTTATCTGGTTCTTTGGTAATATTTTGACAAACAGTGAATTTTACGTCAATTTCTGAAAGTAAAAACGATAGTGTCTCTAATATTGGCAGTTCAGGATTATTCTCAATCGCGTATTTTTCAGAAGGTTTAAATAAATTACGATTTCTGTAAATTGCTACAAATAAATGTTCAGAACTACTCGTTGGTTCTAATGGTAAAGGTATAATTAAATATTTTCTATTTTTCACAGATTTACTACTTAGTACATTAATTTTTCCGTAAGAAAAATCGGGGTTTTCTTCAAATATGTCATCTATTATTTTTTCGTGAAAATCTTGTAAATTATCTTTTTGAAAGAAAGTCAAAATGTTTTTATTCTGCTTGTCTAGTAACTGAATGTTAGAATATTCTATTTTAGAATAATCAATCAATGATTTTGTTTTATATAGTTCGACAAATCTTAGAAATTCCTGTTCTGCTACATTCCAGTCAATTTCTATTTCATTTTCATCCAACTCTTTAGATGGCCCTGCATGCTCGAGAGTAGGATAGATTGAGTAAGGTATAGGTTTGAAATTTTCTAATTTTGATTTAAAGGAAACAAAATCTTTTACGTAATTAATTTTTATACGCGAAAGTGCATCGGCGTTCTTATTAGATTTTCCAGATTTGAATTCAATTTGGTAGTCGTATTCCTCTAATTTGAGGCGCCATCGTGCCAGGCGACTGCCAGGGTCTTTTATCGAAAATAACCACGTAAGTGGTCGGTGATCTGTTATGAGCGTGAATTTTCGGCCATACAAATATGGTCTAAAATGTTTTACAGCCCACACAATTGCCAAAAGTTCTCTCTCTATTGTGGAGTACTTCGTTTCAGCTTTACACAAGGTTCTAGACGCATAGGCAATTGGTAGATCTTTGCCTATTGGTCCTTGTGATAGAACAGCGCCGATCGCAAATGCACTAGCATCGGTAGTTAGAAGAAATGGTTCTTCAAAGTTTGGATATATTAAAATTGGAGTAGAAGTCAGGGCGTTTTTTAATTCTTGGAATGATTTTTGACATTCAGAGTCAAAATTAAAAGGAACGTCTTTTTGTAAAAGTACTGTCATTGGTTTTGAAATCTTCGCAAAATTCGCAATAAATCTCCTGTAATAACCAGCGAGACCTAAAAAGGATTTAATTTCTTTTTGATTCGTTGGTTGGGGAAAATTCTTGACACATTCGATCTTAGCAGGGAATGGTTTAACACCCTTTTCTGTGATCAAATGTCCAAGGTATGCGACTTCTTTCCTTAAGAACTCACACTTGTCTGGTTGTAGTTTTAAATTTGCATTTTGAAGTCTTTTAAACACGTCCGTTAAGCGGGTAATGTGCTCTTTTATTGTTGGGGAATAAACGATGATGTCGTCCATGTAGACAAGGCATCTCTCGTTTTGGATTCCAGCAAGGACATTGTCCATTACTCTTTGGAATATCGAAGGGGCATTCTTTAAACCGTACGGCATTCTGAGAAATTCGAAATGACCGTTTTCGACTGTAAAAGCTGTCTTGGGTATATCTTCAGGAGTTATTTCAATTTGATGAAATCCTGAAGCAAGATCTAATGTCGTAAAATACTGACACCTACCAAGCTGGTCGAGTATGTCACCAATATTTGGCAACGGATATTTGTCATCAACAGTGACTTCATTCAGTTTCCTGTAATCAACTACCACGCGCCATTTTTGTTTACCGGACGCGTCGAGTTTCTTAGGTACCACCCATACTGGTGATGACCATGGAGAATTACTGGGCTGAATGATTTTTTGTGAAAGCATTTTATTGATCTGGTCTTTCACTTCTTGTTTATGAATTTGGGGGTAACGATAAGATTTTACATAAGTTGGTTTTGCATTCTGGGTATCAATACTATGTTTTATTTCGTTAGTAAATGTCAACGGATCTCCTTCTAAATAGAATATATCAGCGAAATCAATACAAAGTTGAGTGATCAAGTCTCGTTCTTCTTCGTTAAGATGATCAAGTCTTAATTGATTTTTTATTTCTAATCTTCTATCCGTGCACATTTCTTGGGTACTAAGTTGAATATTATTTACAGAATTTGTTTCATATCGTTCTAAAGTTAATTTCGAAAATGTAACAGTTTTAGGAATTGCATTAACATTTAATATTGAAACTAGGAATTCTCCATTTTCGTTTATTTTAACCAAAGCGTTTGGCAACTTGACTTTCTCTACTTCTTGAGCTACCAGTATAGCATCAGTATTAGTTAAATCACATTTAAGTTTGAAAATTTGTTCAGTTCTAGGTTCAATAGAAATTTCGTTTTTGTAAATTTGTGGAAACTGGTTTTCAATTGGAATATCAGTAATTTCATTATCAGTTACTTTATATAAAGGTAGGATTTTAAAATCAGTAATAAGTTGTTTGTTTTTTAAGTCGACTATGCAATTATAATGTTCTAAAAAATCTGAGCCTAGTAGTCCATCAAAATCAATATCTAGATTGCAAATAAATACTTTGTGTGGATTATTAGATGTAAACGGAATTAGTACTGATTCATTGACTCTAATTTTTTGGTTAGTTATACCTTGAATAATAACATTTTCAGGGGACCGATTTTTATAATTTTGGCAAGTTTGTGGTTTGAAAATTGATAAACCTGCACCTGTATCAATTAGAATTTTGAATTTGTTTGTTGCGTCTTTAATATAATAAAGGTTTTTTGAATTAACAGGCAATGCATTTTTTATAGGAATATTTGTTCGGGGCAATTGGGTTCTGGACAATTCAAACTGATAGTTTGAATCTGTTGACTGAGATCTGAGGTCGATAGATGATTTTCTACGGAATCTGGTGGTCTCGTTTGCAAGGGACCTTGTTGAAAATCCTGATAGAAGGTATGATTTGGATTTAAGAGGTTATTTGAATTAAAATTATAAATATTTTCACTGTCGAGGTTAAAATTATCTTCCCCAACATAGTTATAGTTAGCAATTTCGGATTCATTTATATTGCAAGTACTATCTTCAAATTCAAGGGCACTATTACCAGTATAATAGTCTTCTTCTATTCCACTATTAACAGTATAATAGTCAGGGGAATTAGGGTTCATTTCTTGGTAGTGTTCTTTATATTCAAGTTCGTTTTCAAAGTATTGGTCTAGATTTTCGAGATAGTTTTGACTATCATCAGTATAATAGTCATAGTTACTTTCAGGGTCATTTTGATTAAAATGAAGGGTTCTTTGTTGATTGAAGTTATTATTGGGTTGATTTCCCGGTCTTTGAGGTGTAAGATTCGGATTTTGTCTAATTACGGACGGACGATTTTGATTTTGGAATTGTAAATTTGACCTCTGCTGAAAGTTTTGGTTTTGTTGATTATTTTGAAATTGTGGGTTTGGCCTTTGATGAAAGTTTTGAGAAGGTTGATTGTGTGAATTATAGGCTTGGTTTGGTCTCAAAAAAACCGTTTGGTGGGCCTTGAGACTGTCTTTGACGAGTGAGGCACTCGTTTATAGTATGTCCTGTTCTTTTACAAAAATTACACTGTTTGGTTGAGATCTGGTTGGGTTTACGTAAAGGTAAATTATTTGGAACGCGATTATTTTGAACTTTGTGATTTTCAAAATAGGTTAATTGAAGTTCCCTTTTGATTCGTGAAATAGCTGATAAGACATTTGAAGGATTACTAGCCCTAACAATTTGACCGATTTTTGGATCTAGTCCAGTTAATAAAGTATTTAGAGTTAACGATTCTATTAGACGAGTTTGTGCAAATTTTTGATCTACGCTTAAAAGTTGTTGTTTACTTATAGCTGAGTACATTTTTGCTTCTAAGGTTTGCAATCTTGAAACAAACATTAAAGGTGATTCATTTGATAGTTGTTTCATTCTTTGAAGATCTTGGATTAGTGAATTCAAGTCGCGAGAATCTCCAAAATGGGAATCTAAAAGAGTTTTAATTTCTTCCCAGTTCAAAGGGTCGCGTGAGTTGACGAGTTCGGCAGCTCGCCCTTTGAGTTTATTTTTTATATGAAGAGTTAAGAGTACTCTTTGATCATTGTCGGCCATTCTAAAAGCCGTTTTACAAGCATTAATAAAGGTATTTAAGAAAATTTGATTACCGTCATAATCCGGAATAATGGAAAATATTTCAGATAATTTATAAGGTTCAACATGGGGTATTTGATTAGTTTGAGCGATTGGTGCTCTTTCGGGGTTAACATTATTATCAATATTGGTATTAGTTCCACTACGTGTTTCAGGCATTTTGATTCAAAGTAAAACAATCGATGATAATAGAACTTGATACAAAAAATAAATTGCAAATGTTAAATTATAATGAAACGAGATGATTCTTACGTTATTATTTTCATTCCTTCCTTGGCAGATGAAATCCTTGTCCGTGAGCGTTGCTACACCTGGTTAGCTGTCTGCGTGTTCCTGGTGTCGGAGAGACCGTCTGCTTCGTGAAGAACTGGAGCTGGAACTTGTATATTCCTTCAAAGGTTTAGGAACCACCACACTTAGTTAGGCAACCCTTGTTCTAAATGTGTTTAGGAATCCTACTGACTGCGCCACTGTTATATTCACAAAACTACGTTTGGGTTTTTAAAAATGATTTTTATTTGAATAACACTTGAGATACAATAATATGATGAAAATAGAAAATTAAGTAATCAAGAATAAAATTGTAACTAACTGGATTGCATTAGATAAATCTAATTTATAAGTTTTTTATAAAAAGTCAGCGTTAATTTTTATGTAAAATGCAATCTAGCGTCGTTCCCATGAAAATGGAGAAGTTGTTATCATCTTGTAATATGACATCGGTGTAACTCAAACGTCAGCAATATTTCGTATATAACATATATATATATATATATATATATATATATATATATATATAATCTTGAGCCCTTTTACCCTCAGGGTGTCGGGTTATCATTTTATTGTTGTTTCATGAACTTTTTCCATTCTTTTCTGTCTCTAGTCAGTGTCTTTGCTTCATTCCATTGCTTATTTCTTTCTTGTAGAATCTTTCCTATCATGTCGTTCCAGGTTTTTTCAGGTCTTCCTCTTCTTCTCTTGTTTTGTGTTTTCGCTTCATAAATTTGTTTCACAGGTCTATTGCTTGGCATTCTCTGTATGTGTCCCCACCATCCTAATTGTTTTTGTTCTATAAATGAAATAATGTCTTCTATGTCTAGTTCTTCTCTTATTCGTGTATTTCTTATTTTGTCTCTCCTTGTCACTCCTATAACTCTCCTCAGGTATTTCATTTCTGTTGCTTGTATTCTACTTTTGATTTTTTTTGTTAATATCCAGGATTCACATCCATATGTTAATACTGGTCTATATATTGTTTTGAATATTTTTAGTTTTGTCTGTCTTGAAATTTCTCTTTTATTGATGAAGTTCTTATTCATTGTATAGTACAGTTTTATGGTTTTCTCGATTCTGTTGTTAATTTCTGCTTCTTGTCTTCCCTTTTCGTCTATCGTTACACCTAGATATTTGAAATCTTTTACTTGTTCTATTTTTATATCATCTATCGTTATATTTAGTTCTTCGCCTCCTATGGTCATCACCTTGGTTTTGTCTTTGTTTATTCTCATTTGTTTTCTCTTCAGTGTTTCATTCCATATTTTTATATTATATTGTAGTCGTTCTTCATTTTCAGCTATCAGTATTATGTCATCGGCAAATGCTCCCTCAGCTATCTCTCTGCATATTTTTGTATCCAATGCACATTTTTTTGCTATTTCTATCACATTCCTTAATGATGTCGTCCATGAAAATGTTAAAAAGCATTGGGCTCAATGATCCGCCTTGTCTCAAACCCTCTTTTGTTTTGAAACCTTCTGATTTCATGTTGTTTTTGATGACATAATTTCGAATATAATAATGATAATAATAATTTATTGTCCTACAGAAAATCCATTTACAGAACAATATTATTAGAAAGTAGCAACATAAGTAATATAAAATTAGCAATCATTTATAGTATATATTATACAAATTATTAAAAGTAATACAAAATAGAGAAAACTATAAAAACTGTGTTTTCTCGTAACAATTTTAAATGAAAACATACAAATTGAAGTAGGTCTTTGAAAGGTAGACTAAATTAGTATTAAAACACTGCAAACCGCAAGGCGATATCTCTTCCCTATCCTGAGATATCGTAAAAAACAGGTAAATGGCGGGAGTCGATCTTTCAACGTCTAGAAGGCTGGTAGAGTAAGGTGTGCCACATTTTTTCATTTATATAAGATTGTTTTATTTGTTTTCAGCGATGTGTTGGTAAATCAAAATAAAATATCAATAAAAAAAGATATTTGCCCAGTAACAACAAATACAGTTTGAAATATGAATTACGATTTAGGTCGCGCTGTATCAAACACTGTATCAAACACTCAGTTTAATGATAACTGATGTTTTTCGTTTGTCCAGTGATAACTACTTATATGTTTCTCATTCTTATCATACCGAAAATATCATCAAATCAAAGTTAACTTGTGGAAACATGACTGATGTATTCGCCGCAATTTTATGTCCAGTTTCAATAAAACACCAAATTATTTAATGAAATTATCTTATGCTGTGTGGATATATTTTTAACTAACAACATGATAATAACCTAGGTGAGGCGAAGTGGAGGAGTGTAGCAATAATAAAAATAATGAAAGGCCTGACAAAAAAAATTTCTAATAACATTACGAGAGTTAATGCATGTTAAGTCATTTTTCGTTTACTAACAACGGAGGCCTTCAATGTGCCTTATTGATATGATTATACTATTTTATATTGTACCCATATCACATGGTCCTACACCAAAGGTTTAATGCTCAAGATTTCGATACCAGGCTAGATTTTTGCAACTGGCTCTCACATATGATACAAGACATTGAAGCTGCTGTTTTCTCAACCCGTCAGCGATTGATTTCATGCATTATCACATTATTTTAAAATTGGTTCTTATTGCTAGTAGCGACAGCATTACATTTAGGTAATCTAGTGGAAACCGTAACATTAGTAGATAACAGTCTAAATTACCGCAGACCAATGTAAGATCTTTTCATTCAGGGTAAATTTGATAATTTCTCTTAACGCGAACCAGCCTTCTAGACGTTGGAAGAACAAAACCCGCAATTTACCTGTTTCTTACGATATCTCAGAATAGAAAAGAGATATCGTCTTGTGGTTTGCAGTGTTTTATTAGTAATTCAGTCTTTTTTTCAAAGACTATCTTGAATTTGTATGCTTCCATTTAAAATTGTTACGAGAAAACACAATATACAAAAAAAATAAAACAGCGCCCTCTAGCATCCATATTCACAAATTTTTTCGATGGTTCAACAAAAGCTCTTTCAAACAACATCAAGTTTATTAAAATCGGTCAAGCAGAACCGGAATTACAGGCGTTTTTTCGTTACAAGGTTCCCACTCTCCCCCACCCCTTATTTGAAGGGATAGACTTAAACTTGACAAATTAAAAATATGCAAAATTTGTCGAAGAATCTGATTATAATATTTAATATGCTCCTTTATTCAGTAAATATGGAGAAATTTTACATTTTTAAATTTTTACTGTCAAATACGCCCTCTAGCGGTGAACCTACAACTCTGTAAATAATTTCTAGGTTTTTGTCGAGGTCACTTTTGTTATAATTTTTTTCCCGAAGCTGTAATATAAACGATTCCCGAGATATGGCCGAGAGCCATTCTTATTAGGACACCCGGTACATGAATGGATAATGCCCATAAATAAATAAATGATAATAAAATTGATTGATTTGAATGTAAAAATGTATTACAGAGAAGTCCGGTTAGTACAATACGCTTACCTGAATTCCACTTTAATTCCAGATTCGTAGGTGTATGGCCAAAAGGCGATTGAGCCATCAGTACTAGTACTGATTAAATATCTTATATCCCAGCATGGAGTGGGGCAGAAACTTATAGATGTTATCATACCATTATGTCCAGGTAAAACTGCAACTGGTGCACCGTTTTGCAAGTTCCACACTCTTAAAATTCTATCTATGGAACCAGCAGCTAAAAGTGTGTTCTCAGAATTGATAGCAATGTCGGTTATTTCAGCAGACGCTCCTCGAAATACTGATATTAGTCGACCAGTACGTGAAGACCAAAGCTTTATCAATAAATCATCGGCTCCCTAAAAATCAATATTATTATTGGTTAATATCGTACCAGAAAATTTATTGTAGTCAAATGATGTGCACATTTTAATTTTTTATATTTTTATTTCAACGTATCGGTAGCGTTTCAGTTATCAAGAATAATTAAGTTATATAAATTTCTGATTCATTTCTGACACTACGCAAAAAAATTCGACAACTTGACAATCAATAATATTTGGAAGTTCAAGACTGCAAAAAATTGTTGTCAAATTTTCTCAAGGTTCATTCATAGTAGATCATATTCTTGCTAAAATGTGAAATAATAGTATATTCTTCAACGAGTGCAGAATGATGGCTATTATTCACGCGGAGCGAGCGCAGCGAGTGAGTTTTGGAATCATTCAAGTGAATAATAGCCATTCTACACAAGTAAAAGACTATACTTTCTCCACGACTAAAAAAAACTTCCAATGAGGATCGAACCCTGATCTTCAGCGCCAGAGTCAACCATTTTTATCACTAGGCTATAGAGCATATTTATTTTTAAAACTATTTTCAATCAAAGCCCTTACATTTATAAATGAAATAAATTTCTGGAGGCGTACATATTTTAAATCTTCACTATCGCTACTGTAGTCCATTTTTTTCACTATATAATACGTACAATTATGATTATATAATTATTTTGATGTTTTAAACTACGCGCTGGCTTTCAGAAGAGATTTGCGTTATTGGGTGTTTGACGTTTTAAAAGAGACTTTTTGATTTATTTATTTTAATTCATTTCAGCGTGAATTCTGATAATAATAGAATTTGATTGGCTAACGAGAGTGAATTCTTTTTCATTGTTCACTGGTGTGAAGAATTTATATCATTATGCAGCTAAATATGACAATGTAAAAATAATTGTGTGCGTTATTATTTAGTCGTGAAGAATAGTATATTAAGTTATAAGGACGAAAAATTGAGTTGTTTTTTTCCAAATGACTGAAATGTGATTGTTATGTTACATTTATTGCCACAAAAAGGAAATATGTAAAGAGCTTTGTACAAAATTTGATATAACCAGTTGATAACGTCTCAAAT
Source organism: Galerucella tenella (assembly GCA_910591685.1). Classification (NCBI taxonomy): domain Eukaryota; kingdom Metazoa; phylum Arthropoda; class Insecta; order Coleoptera; family Chrysomelidae; genus Galerucella; species Galerucella tenella. Next base: position 9,494 of record CAJUYH010004520.1, read on the forward strand.
ACAGGGTGTCCCACGACGATTGAGACAAGTAATAGAGACTTTTAGCTTGTCTTGAATTTCTCACGTATCCGTATACGTAACAAACTGCGCAAGTGTAGACCCGTTACGTCTCAGCCGATACGATGCGTTGAACGTATTGTTACGTACCCTACTCCGTATACTTAAACGTATCCTATCCCGACCAAAGTCAGTATTCCGTGCTATTTGTGCTATATCACATCATCTTCCTAGTCTAGCAGCAATGGATTATTTAATATCGCCCCCATTTCACGTTTTACAGAAATATAAAATGGTAAAATACAGTAACTTTGAGGTTATACAATTAGAAACAGAACGAAGCGATACGTTTTCTGCAAAAAAGGCTTTCTTGACAATTTATTTACGTCAACGTAACTCCAATACGGATACGGATACGTGTAAAAACTTATGACCAGCTAAAAGTGTCTAATATATCAGAATTGGGCAGTAGTAGAAAATTATAATTTTGGGGGTGTAAATTAGAGCAAATGTTGCATCTTTTCTTGTTATTGTGTTACCCAACGAGTCATTTGTTTTTGGTCACGTGACGTCGCATTCAAAATTATTAATGGGACAACCTGTATATTTGTGCCTTTCTGTGTTCCTCCCGATAAAACAATTCCAATTAATTATCACACTTGGGGTCTAAAGTGATTAGTTCAAGAGCTACAGGTACTTAAAGAATTGTAAGTTAAAAAATTCATAATTGAATCCCCTGTTATTTTCGGTGATCTTACATTTTGTACGTAATGATCAAGACAAATATGAACGCTTCGGGGGTGTATTCATTATTTCAATAAAACAATCTAGATGTTCGCAATGATAAAAAACATGCAAAAATCTTATGTTTTGAATGGTAGACCTTGACTGTCATTCTTGTCAAAAAAGACCACTTTTTGTTGGCCACACTGACCTTAGACTGAACTCCTCTATTGCCGTAAATGCTGTACTGTTACATAATAGCTTTAACATTATGACGTCACAACTATGGTGACCAATCATGGCGAATTATATATATTCTCTTCAAAAATTGCTTTTTAAAAAGAGAAAAGTATTTATTTGAAACAAACTACAAATACATCAAGAATCAAAAGGATTTGATTTAAATATTAATTATATCTGAACTGGACTACTACATAACTATAACTATAATAATATCAAACTATATCTAATTATAAACAAATTCAACTTATATATCTAAATAATTGTCTATTCAGCAGATTTGCAGGTGTTCTATAATATAATAGAAACTATTGTTGTCTACACACATAACTCCTCCCTTCTTTAAGTTTCGAGAAACACGGAGTGTATTTTCGAAATTCCTTTTTCTTCATGCTTCGTTTCCTCTTTTTCTTCATGCTTCTTTTCTTCTTTATCTTCATGCTTCTTTTCTTCTTTATGTTTCTTTTTGAAAATATTTCTTAATTGTACTCTAAATTTAATTATAATAACTATTAGAATGAAAGTGATTATTAATATGAAAATTGTTCCAAATAAACTTGTTGTATACTGATTGTCTCGAATTTCTGTAATTGGTTTGAGTTGTTTTTAAATTTGGCTAATTTCTCTAAGTTCTTCAAAGTCAATCTTCGTTATGTTTGGCGTTTGATAGTTTCTTGAAGGAGTTAACATTTTTGTTTCTAATTTTGGTAATATAAATGGTTTACCGTTGCTAATTGGAATTTTGTTAATGAATTTTTGATTGTTGGTCCATATTTCGCATGAATCTGGTATTTTGATGAGTATTGGATCTGTGACTTGAATATATCGATTACTTCTACATTTTGAAAATATTTGTTGTGATTTTTCTGGTAAAATGAGAACTTCATTTTTGGTAACTTGTACTGCTATTAACTGCTGAACATTTACTTCTATGATGTGGCAATGTGTCGGATTTTCTCCTTGTAATAATTGTATTGTACAATTATCTTGAGATATAGGATTTTGTCGGCAATAATAAGTATTTTCTAACAAAGGGCATTCTTCTTTTTCGAACTGAATATCTTCATTCTTGCGTGCCAAATAAGGGAAAGAAGGCGTATATGTTTTATGATTTTGGATAACAGGAAATAAATGGTAAAATTCATAGGTTTGGTCTTTTAAAATAGGTACGTGAATTGCAAAAATTAATTTTGATTTTGATATTGATAAATGAGTGCCTAAGAATTGATAATAAGTTAGTATGTTTTCAAATTTAGGAATTTGTTTCGGATCATATAAATTTTGTAAATATTTAATCATGTCGAATATATATCAGAACTTGAAATTATAAAATTATGTAGAGAGTTTAATTTTGAAAATATTATAGCATTTTCCAAATTATCAACTAAAGTAATTGTTGTTTGACAATCTATATTGATTTGTGAAATAATACCTTGGAAACTTAAATAACTTTCTAGAGTTTTGATTGTCTCATAAAATGATCCTTGTATTTGTTGTAAATTATTCTTAAGTGTTTCTTGATTTTTGGTTAAAACAGTTATAGACTTATTATAATTTTCTATCAATTTTTTATATAAGGAAGTTTGTAAATTTACTTCTTGAATTATGTTTTTCTGATTTTTCTGTAATAAATCTATTGCAGTATTATACTTAATTTCATCATCTGCATCTAGGGTTCCAAAAAGCCATTTATCAACTTTGCCCACTACGTTCAATAATCCTCTTTTATTTCTAATATGGGGAGTGAGATTATTTAATTTAGTTTCAATAATATTGATCAAATATTCGGTTCTAGTCAACATATTTTGTGCTAAACCATGATATGATATAGGATTACTTACGTTAACTATGGTTATACTATTTTTTACTATATTAAAATGATTGATAAGATTATTTGCTTGTTCAATAATTATATCTAAATCTACATAATGTAAGAAAGTATGCTTATTATATATTATTCTAGTGTTTCCTAATTGGATAGGAAGGAGAAAGTTTTCAATTTTTGTAATTGTTACGTCTTCTTCAGTGCTGTGTACTTGAAGTACCTGAAGTATTATGTATGTCGTTGTCAGTAATGTCTGGAGGTTCATTGTCGGATTCCTGTAACAATTGTTTTATTTTATGTCTTGGTTTACGTGTTAAAGTTTTATGATAAGTTCCTTTGTCTGTTTCAATTAGTACTCCTTTTTGTTTAATTATTTTAGTCTTTTTGAATTTAGGTGATTTTTTGTTTCTGAATTTAGTTCTTACATAGCATGTTTCTTTGTTTGAAAAGTCAGGGGGATCACTACGTTTTTCATTTATTTTTTGAATATTCCTTTCTTTAATAGTTTCATTATTTTGCTTTATTTTTTCATAAAGTTTCCTAGTGTTTTCTTTATGATCTTGTACATTTGCTGAAATTACAAGGTGATCATTTAAATCAAAGGGATCTGGATTATTAATATGTCCTTTAATTATTTCAAATGGGGTATATTTCGTTACGGAGTGTATACAATTATTATAACAGAAGATGGCATTTTTTATTAATTGATTAGGTTGCATATTTTTATTTTCTTCTTGTAAACATCTATAATGTTCAATTAGGGTTGAATGGAATCTTTCAACAGGGGAGTTTGAATTACTGTTCTTTGCAGTTGTGAAATGTAAATGGATATGATGTAGTTTACAAAAATCTTCTAAATCGAAATTTTTAAATTCGTTACCACGATCTGTAGTAATTTTTTGGGGTAATCCATGGTGTGATATAAAGTCTAGTAATTTATCGACTACAGATACACCAGTTATAGTATCTAAGGGGTAAGCTTGTCCATATCGTGAAAATGAATCAATAATCGTTAAATATGATTTATTGGATATATAAAATACGTCTAAATGAATATGTTCAAATGGTTTTGATGTTGTCGGTGTTAGGTTGAATTTTATTACAGGGGGATTTCTGTCATATTTATTTTTTAAACAAGTTTCACAATTATTAATATATTTTTCAATGTCATCATTCATTTTGGGCCAATAATATGATAAACTAAGAGATTTTTTAACTTCATTAATACCTCTATGTCCTGATTTATAAATATGGCTATATTCTATTTTTTGATTCTGTTCCTCAGTGGTTTCTATATCTGTTAAAACCTTTGAGCAATGGGTAAATTTAAAAGCTGAGTTTCTAAACATGTTTTGAGCTGTTACTACAAACATTCTCATGAGTAAATCATTTTGAAAATAAAGGGCATAATGTTGTTTAGGGTCAACATAGTCTTTAATAAATCGTATTATATTTTGTTCGCTATTGAATTTTGGTATTGTTACATATAGTCTAACATTATCGAATATTTTTTCACGTATTATTTTAGGAACATATATTTCTCCAAGTGTAAGATAAATTTGATTTTTATACATATTTAAAGGTTTCTCTGAAATAGGAATATTTAATATTGGATTTTCTTTTGCACTATGTATAGTTTCTATAGTTTTTTTCTCTTTCGTCTTCATTTGTCGTTAAGGTTTTTGGTATTATTGTTATGTCAGGAGTAATGTTTATTTTTTTATTTTGTTCATTTTTTCTGTTTTCGTCATATATGTCTAACATGTCTGTCAATTCTACGTCATCTAAAATAGGTAAAGGTTGTTCAAAATTTTGTTCTTCTAAAATTTGATTTATATCAATTAAATCATTTTCATCAAAGTTAACATCAACTGATGCTGTTTCAAGTGCATTTACATCTGATATGTTTCGTGAAAGGGCTTGAGGAATTTCAATACTATCTATTTTTTGAGATTCTCTTAAAATTTCTTGAAAATGAAGGGCATAATGTTGTTTATTATTATTATTTCTTTGAAAATTTGAGAAAGATCTATTTCGAGAAGGATTTTGAAAATTATTATGATTTCTTTGTTGATAATAATTGTTATTATTATTTCGTTGAGGTAAAATTTCTTGAAAATGAAGGGCATAATGTTGTTTATTATTATTATTTCTTTGAAAATTTGAGAAAGATATATTTCGAGAAGGATTTTGAAAATTATTATGATTTCTTTGTTGATAATAATTGTTATTATTATTTCGTTGAGGAAAATTATTTGGAATATAATTATTTGGATTGTTTCTTGAAAAATTATGTGAGACTGTTCGTTATTTCTGAAATTTGATCTATTTTGATTATAAAATCGATCATTTAAATTTCCATACATTTTTTCGAAATTTTCAAATTCTGTTACGTAACCCATGGCATCTTCCAAAGTTTCTGGTTTTTTCAGATGCATGTTATTTTTCAAAGTACCACTGCATCCCGCAATAAAAGTATTTAATGCAGTTTTATTATAATGACTAGTTTGACACTCTTTTTCAACTTGACTCATATTTATATCATTGCTTATTCTTTGTACTACTCTACTTCTAATTAATTGAATTCTTCCGCCAAAGTCAATTAAATGTTCACCTTTAAGGGCCAGTTGTATGTAACGTAGTAAACCAATTGATCAACTGAACCAGGTTCACATGTTGACCATAGTCAAATCAATCAATCGTTGTACGAAAGGTGATCGTGTTGTGGTCAGTTGAACCACGGTCAAGTTGATATTTTTATGTTGGTTATCCGAATCTCTAGTAACATTCGAGCATTTTTATCAATATTGTTGGTACTAACTTGAAAAATCGTCACAGTTTTTGTATACTGTGGAATCGTTATACAATGACAATGCTTGGCGTTAAGTGTGGTCTCTTTGAAGTGAAAAGATGGCAGATGAAGAAAACAAGCGTACTCCAAATTTCAGTGCATCTGAAGAATCGACGCTGATTTCTCTAGTTGCTCAGTATAAAAACGTTATAGAGTGTAAGAAAACGGATGCAGAAAGTTCTCGGCATAAGACAAATTTGTGGCTTCAGTTGGCTGAAGAATTTAATTTTATCAGTTCAACTACACAACGAACAAGTGACGTACTGTTTAATAAATATAGTAATATTAAAAAAAGAGTCAAGAAAAAGTATGCTGACGAAAAATGTTATGTTCAAGGCACTGGCGGTGGTCCATATAAAAAAAATTAAATTACAGTGCCTTTTGATATTCTGAATCTATCAAAAAACTCATTTTCCGTCAACTCTTCAAAATGATTTTTTCTTGCTCGAAATATGCGAGCGTTTCTCCATAAACCAAAAACCCAGCATAAAATCGCAATAAGGAATAAAAGTCGTATACAAATAAGTAAATAAACCTTCTTCTACTTCTCTTATCATTTCTAGAAAATCCTCATCATCCGTTAACTCTTCAAAATAATCCACGTTTTCCATTGTAAACAATAAAAAGTTGTGAAATTATAGTATATGACAGTCAATTATAAGATATGTCACATCAGAATTTGACGTTTATTCAATGAACTTTAGTTAAACCACCATTTTTGGTGGTTCAGGAAATTGCATAGTTAACTCATGAGTTAACCACAATAATCCTTGACTACGTTTCGTACAACACTCTAATAGCTGTGATCATAGGTTAACCAAAGACATTAGGTTAACTATGCTTCATACAACTGGCCCTAAGAGGTCTACTTCTAGTTAACTCTTGAACTAAGCAATCTAAATCTCGTCTATCTGAGAAACATTGCAACAAAGCTTGCTTTAATTTATCCCAACTATTTATTTCAATCCTATTTCCTACCATGAAAGCTGCACGTCCTTCTAATTTTTCCTGTATACATTCAAATACATGAGCATTTAATTCAGGGTCATTAAAAACATTATAAGAAGTTATTAAACTTTCACATCTTGTTAGAAATTTATTTAAATAATCGCAATCACCATTGAAAGGTTTAATATTATTGACTCTTTGTTTAAAGAGGTCCCAATTAATCGTAGTTGGTACAGTAGGCATTGTATTTATATCAATATCAGATTCTTCGTTTAAATTAAGTGAATTTACTGAATCTACCAAAGTTTCTAATATATCTTTTATATGTGAATTGTTCATAAATTATTTAAATATTATTTATTTGAATATTAATTATTATACTATCCTCAAAGACCAAAGAAAGGCTAAGGAGGGCAAGAAAAGGAATTATTTGGCACTTACGTTTACTGAAGAAACTGGCTGGCAAAATTATTTTCTTCTTCCTTGATTCTTAAAGCTCCGATGAATGGAATTGTAGTTGCTTCTGTTTCACGATGAAACAATGTTCGTATTCGCACTTAAAACGATAACTTATCACGTTACGTTAAAAGTTATTAAACTTTCGAGATTTCACTAAAGGATTTTCTTCCGTTTAAAACTCGCACGAATCCTACTGACTGCGCCAATTATATATTTTCTCTTCAAAAATTGCTTTTTAAAAAGAGAAAAGTATTTATTTGAAACAAACTACAAATACATCAAGAATCAAAAGGATTTGATTTAAATATTAATTATATCTGAACTGGACTACTACATAACTATAACTATAATAATATCAAACTATATCTAATTATAAACAAATTCAACTTATATATCTAAATAATTGTCTATTCCGCAGATTTGCAGGTGTTCTATAATATAATAGAAACTATTGTTGCCTACACACATAACTGGCGCGTTTATAGTCACGTGATTTTTTTTTAAATTTCATAAATTTTCAATGGCTTATAAATAATTGAAAACTTTTTTTTCAAGTTTTTCGCATTAAATATCAATATTATTAATAATAAAGTTTTAAAATACATAACAAAATAAATAATATTTTTTTTTCAAAATCCCAATAGACCTAAAATCCACAAAAAATTCTGTACAAAAGAAGACTAACAATGCATTCTAAATAAATTACTGGTTATTGCTTATTATTAAATAAAAAAATTCAATTACCGTAATAATGTATTTCCCTGAGTGGTCAAAGAGCAGACAAAATACAGCAGAGAGGTGTCCAACAGTTGTGCGTTGAATTTGCATAGATTGGAAAAGTTTTGGGGTTACTGTTCGATGTCTTGTTAGTGGTCCCGAGATTTCTCTTCCTCTTAATGAATTTACTGTAAGAAAATATATTATGGTATTATAAATATCGACTTTTTAACATATGTAATATTTTGGATTATTTTATAAAAAAATTATTTATGATTAATACTAAAATATGTTGGAATCTCCCAATAATTATTAATACCTCAATTTATACACATTGATTGTTTTTATTTATTACATGACATGCCTTTCACATAATAAGAAGATCTAATCATCTAAGGACTCCTATAACAATATGTGACCACCTTTCAAAGACATTTGATAGTGCATCCCATAACATCTTACTCAAAATATCTTATTCACAACAATGTGAAGTCTGATGTAATGGAGGTTAGACATGGGGTTCCACAGGGATCTGTTTTGGGACCTTTGCTGTTTGTTTTATACATAAATGACTTACCTTCTTACATTGACATAGCAGATAATTTTATATATGCAGATGATGCAACATATGTGGTAAGCAGCAAAGACCCAAATATGCTGAAAGGAATGTCAGCTGAGGTACAGGAAAAAAGTGAACAATATTTCAATGCAAATGTTCTGTGTCTAAAAAAAAGCGAAAACCAAAGAAATCTATTTTACTAAAAGAACGGAAATTTCAGAAGGAGAACAGACTACTAGGGTTTCACATCGATAATACCCTAAATTGGAGAACTCATTCTGACAAACTTTGTAATAAGCTGTCAAGAGGGCGTTTTGCTTTGAAAAAGATGATAAGTATAGTACCTAATGAAGCTCTTAGAATTGCATATTATGGTCTAGTTCAGTGTCATTTACAATATGGGTTACTACTATGGGGATCATGCAAGGCCTATTTTTATCAAATTAGAGATTCTCACAATACCTTGTTTATACATTTTAGAAGCTATCATTTTTGTGCATGAAAATAAACATAAGTATACCACTGGATCAATGATACACAACCATAATACAAAATACAATAACCTGATTAGACTAACAAAAATGAATCAGGAGGGTACTGCTAGGCAAACAGAATTCTATTACTGTGAGATATATAACACTCTTTCAGTATTATGGAAAAACTTTACACTTGAAAAATTAAAATTTATAGTGAAACAGGCGCTTGTAGGGCAGGCATTTTATGAGATTGAGGAGGTATTTATGCTGTCAGACTGAAACAAAAATACGTGAGAACAAAGAAAAATCAAGATACACCCATCTATAGAGGAGCCCAACAATACAATAAACTTCCTGTAGACATCACAAACATTTCTTCTAGGACTAAATTTAAAAAAGCTTTTAAAAAGAAAAACTGTATTTGATCATGCAGATACCTGATTAGAAAGTAGACTGTTTTAGTATTATATTTTATTATATTTTACCATGTTGCAGTTTTCAAACTGTAGTAACTCCAACATGTTTTTGTTGAACTATTTTTTTTTACCTTTACAATCTATCTTTGTGTTTCATATTATTTTTACTTATTATTTGTAGTTTATTATATTAATCAAGGAATACTTTGTAGGCCGTAACACCAGATCTATTCTGATTATTGGCCAATTATATGATTAAATAAATAAATTTGATTTTGAATGGACCAGATCTTCATATGAAGATTGATTCACGCTTTTAAATTTTATTAAATAAATGAAATTCCATTTTAATTGTAAAATAAATGAAATCATGTTGGATTTATGTAAAGTAATTTTAAACTTTCAGTGTGTAATGACATGTCTAAACATGTTGTGTTTGTTTATTTATAGAAATAACTGGCATAATATTGTATACCTTTTGGTAAAGATCAATAAATTTCTTTCTTTCTTTCTTATATCTATTTATGGGATCATGGTTTTGGTATGTCAATAATTTTAGTGGACTTCTTGTAATGAAGATATGCAGTGGTGGTAGGTTTAGCATTACCAGGCTTGTCTTCCAATACCACTGCGCTCCAATCTGCAGTGTCCTGGGCAACCAGACAACTGATCCATAGGTTATCATTGGCCTCTCAGCCTGTGTACCTATATAACCATTTGGTCTTGAATAGGATTGAATAGAAAAACACTGGTTTAAGTTGGTCACTGACACATAAAAAGTATGAATTTACGGCAAATACGCTAATTTGCATAATACACTGTGTTATTTATAAGATGCGACATAGGGATTCCTGTATAAAGCTGCCAAACGCTAGTTAACTTTTTTACCAAATAGTATTCATAAAAAATAATACTAGATATGGAGAGGGCGTTGAAAAATAAATTCAAATGCACTTTTTATTCTCTCAAATTCGTTTTTGTTTAATAAAAGAAATAAGGCTCGTAATTTTTTCAGAGGCAGTTTTTTTCGTTAAATTGCCAGGCAACAAAATTCTTATTGATACATGTCAAAAAAAGCTCTTGCGTAATTATAAGTGAAAAATATGTACTTTCTTATATTTCATGAAACCTGCACAACTTTTATTAAAAACTTTTTTGTCTACTTACCTGAGTTGAATGATTTATTTATATTTTGAATTGGAGCTGAGTGGATTCTAGTAATATAATTATAACACTGTCTATAATTTGTTAAAGCTCCATTCTCCTGATAAATATTTGGCCTAAAACTCAAAAAAGATTTATTCTTGCGCAATGCTTCCTCTTTTTGGAAAGATTTCATTGCTAAGTGACAAAGGTGTAATAAGTAATCTGGACGAATATTTGGAAATTGTCCAACCATATCCTCAACTGTTCGATCATGTTTATTTCCTTCCCAATCAATTCTGGCAGGTAGAATCTGAAATAGTTTATATATTATTATATATAATAAATTATGCTCGAAATTATGCAGAGTGTGAAAATTGCCAGTTCTGAATACCCATCAAATATGAGTTACATAAACTATTGTTTCTGGTCTTAATTTTTTTATTTAGATACACTAACACATAAAAAGTGTATTGTTTATCTTCTATCTATACAAATATGCCGATCAAAATATGCATTTCTAATAAAAAATCTACATGCATCAATACAACATATTAATATAAAATTTTTTTTACCAATCAAAACACCAAGAAATGAAATCTACATACCTTTTGTTCCTCAAGTTCTTCATTGAATACCTACAAAAACATATTTAGGTCTAATTTACTAGATATATTATATCATACTCACCTTCAGTGTTTTCTGTAATAAACCAGATGATAGGAATTTCTGTATTAAAAAGTATGTATCTAAAAAAATATAAATTCAAGAGTATTGTATAATACAAATATTTTTAAAATGTTTACCAGAGTTAAAAGTAGAGTTCTGCTTATTTTCCATATTTTAACCTCTATTGTATTTACTAATAATATATTCCAATTTGTTGATTAAAGGTGGTAATAAAAATTCATAATATAGGTACAGAATAAGACATAATTCATTCTCTTATTTATAACCTCCATTACTTTGTTATTGTTTAATAAATCAACACTGAAGAATCGTTGTGTATTTATGGTGTATTTGTGTATAAGCAGTTTGTTCTAATTCTACACTGAAGCACTATTTGTAACAGCGCATACACTGCACTGTGTCAGACTAGACATCCTTGGACTAGACTAGACAGGTGACAGGTGCAGTCCCCTTTAGAAAGGGTGCAGCTTACTGTAACCACAGAACTATAATTCAATGTAGAATGATTGTTTCTTTGAAAATGATAGTGAGTCAGAGCCGGACTCAAGTTATTTGTATTATAAGCATACAAAATGTCCCATAAGGACTGCGTTTTTTTATCCAGGGGTTTTATTCCCCTGTCTTTTTGAAAAGTTCAAGCAAAATATTAATTTTCAATTCTTCAACTTTCAGCGGTAATAATTTATATAAGATGGATTTTGATTCGATATTTTCAGCATTGATCGAAAACGAGAATTGAAAAGTATTTTTTCTACGACCGTGCGTTTTAACCCACTTTCCCGCACGCATTTTAGTTTTGAAAGTGTCACTTTCCCGCACTAGTGCGGGAAAGTAAAATTATGCAAATTGTGACCTTATATATTAGACAGTTTTTTACTTCGGAAGTTATGACTATTGTTACAACAGGCGAATAAATAGTCCATCAAATAAAATCTACATCTTTTCTAGATTTTTGTTGTATTTTTAATTTTTTGAAAATATAAAATGATGAAGATATTTTGATATAACCCTGTAAATTCTTTAAAGTAGTGTCGGCTCTTTCAACTTCGCATGACTCAAGACTTGCTCAAAATGTGAAAACGTGGTTAAAACTACATATTCCACCCACCACGTCAAATTTAGTAGTTGAGGTGCGCATGCGTCCAAGCAGCCTTTAACCTTCTATTCGATGTGACTGAATGTGAGTTGATTAGCGCAGTTGGTAGGGTATTGAGCTTACAACTCAGAGGTCGTAGGTTCGAAGCCCGGTTAGCTGCTGGTTTTTTTTTTAGTTCTTTATTTCTTATTTTCTGATATTTCTATACATAGTTATACTTTGATCAAACGGGTTTGGGCCTGGGTCTTCTTTTTTTTTTAGTTTTATATTTCTGATATTTACATATTTATTTCAATATTGTTATGCTACTACTAAATTTGGCAAAGTCTTGAGTCATGCGCAGTTGAAAGAGCCGTGTTTTATGTTTACCCGCTCCTCATAAAACAACTATCAAACCACCCGGGTTTGATATAAGAAAAATATATCAAATAAAATTCTTTAATCTACAAATGACTTAAAACCGTTGCCGTCACCTTCATCGTAATCTTTATGTGACCTGCAACCGATGCCATCCTCATCAACGTCATCTACTTACCAGTTAACACCAAATAAATCCACTGGACCGGCAATTTTGAGTAATTTACATAATGCAACAAATTGGGTTTCTAATATTAATAATTATAATAATTTGAATAGTATTTGGTTAAAGTTTTGTATATGTATGTTGAAATAAAATAATTTTTGAAAAATGGGTTGGTATACTTCTTTGTATATACGGTCGTAGAAAAAATAATGTTCCTAACTCTTGCGTAAAGTGTCTTTCCCGCCCTTGACCGCTTGCCCGAACTCCGCTTCGTGTCGTTCGGGTCAACTGCAGTCGCGTGCGGGAAAGTATCACTTTCCGCACTTGTTAGGAAAATAACTATATATCTAAAGAAAACAGAATATTTGTAAAATGAGAGTTATTGTAAAAATCGGAATATCACAATTTCTAATGAAATTTCCGAAAAACAGCAAACCACTTAACTGTAATATTGGTTTACTACTGTTGGAAAATGCTAGTGTTATTCACAATTGTTGCTTTCGTTTATTTGGGCTTCAAGCACTTGTGCGTGACGCCTCAGTCGTCACGACTTTTGAGCAAAACGAACAGGATTTTTTAGGATCCTCAAAACCACCTGACATGTGCCAATGCCAATGAATTTCCTGTATTGTTAGAAGAACAGTTTTTAATTACAATGTTTTTGATAGTAAAATTTTGCATAATTAGATATTTTTAGTAAGGTTTAAATCGTAAATCGTAATCGGCACAATCATGTTAAACAAAAACCTGGGTTCAATTGCATCGTTGGCTGCCTGCAGCAGAGGTAGCGCTTCCCTCCATAGGCTCAACCTCAATTGGCCCATTCCTACTTCGGGGTTTACACCAGCCGTGCGCAATCGTACCATGGCCATTAACGCAACCTCCTTGACGTGTAGGTCCAGAGGGGTCAGACCAGTAATTAGTTCCATTGCTGCGGTTGGTGTTGTTCTCATGGCTCCTGTGATGTTCAAACAAGCCATTCGCTGTATTTGATATAATTTTTGGATGGCCGTTGCTTGTAGAACCTTCGGTCCCCATGCAATTGCTCCATACGTTAACATGGGTCTTATTATTGCAGTGTAGATCCAGGTGACCACACGGGGCGACAGACCCCGTCCCCCGTCCCATTGTCCTCCGACACTGCTCATAAGCCACATATGCTCTTTTTGCTCTGCTGTGTAGATGAAAGTTCCATGTTAGTTTCCTGTCGAGGGTAATACCAAGGTATTTCACCTCTTCCGTAAAGTTTAGTTTGCTTTTGAAGATTTCGGGAGGTTTCAAACCCGATAAACTTCTTTTCCTGGTGAAAAGGACCATGTCAGTATTTCTGGGATTGATCGACAGTGAGTGTTCCTTACACCATTTTTCAATTCAAGCCCATTCTGCGCTCTATCGCACAGTGTGTTCACAAATTGGCCATTCTGCAAGATAACTATGTCATCTGCGTATGCAATTGTGTAGAATCCATTGTTGTTGAGGTGATTAATCAGGGTGTCTAGGACTATGTTCCAAAGAAGGGGTGATAAGACTCCTCCTTGTGGACATCCCCTCATGACCAGTCCTCTTACTGTGATGTCTTCTACATTGATACTTATTGCTCTACTAGAGAGCATCTTGAGTATCCATTCTCCTACTACCAGAGGTACATTCCTGGAGTTGAGTTGTTGGGTAATTGTTGGAAAGGTTGTTTTATCAAACGCTTCCTCGATATCTATGAATATACCCAGGGTGGATTCTTTGTTGTCCAATGATCTTTCGATTCTGCCAAACTCTTGGTGAAGGGCCGAATCAGTGGACCTTCCCGGAGTATATGCATGCTGATTTAGATGAAGTGGGTTGTGAACTAGCACTCCATCTCTTATATACCGCTCGCATAACCTCTCCATTGTTTTCAAAAAGAACGATGTGAGACTAAATGGTCGGAATGCTTTTGGTAAGGTGTAGTCCATCCTAACTGGTTTGGGTATAAATATCACTCGTACTTCTCTCCACTTACTGGGAATATATCTCAGAGCTAAAGAGGCTCTGAAAATTCCAACCAGGTGCGGCATAAGAATATCCATTCCCCATTGGTCTGGTCTTATTCCGTCAGGTCCTGGTGACTTGAAGGGGGAAAAGCCCGATATGGCCCACCTTATCTTGTCCTCATCAATTAGTGCACTAGCAGAATGCCAGTCATATTGTGAGGGTATTATTGATACTTCCGTCCAGTTTGACATTCCAGGAAAGACAGAACCTGGGAAGTGAGTTTCCATAAGAATCTCAGCGCTCTCTTGAAGGTTGGCGGCCTTGTCGCCATTTTCCCTTGTCAGGATGCCGATACTCTTATGGTGGTCGTTTGAGAGTGCCTTCTGTAGCGTAGAAATTTGTGGGACGTCTTCGACTGCCTCACAATAGGCTCTCCAGGCTTCTCTTTGCTTTTGTCTGCAGACTTTTTTGAACTCTTTGAGGTTGGCTTTATATATTCCCCAGTCCTCTTTGAGTTTTGTTCGTTTTGCCTTGTTAAAGGTCGTTCTCGCTGTCTTTCTGAGGTGTTCCAGTACAGGGCACCACCAGGTATTGGTCGTGCCACCTGTCTGAACCATCCTCATCGGACAGGATTCCTTATAGGCAATGTCTATTTTGTTTTGGATAGATACTGTGTACCTTTCCAGTTCCTCATTATTGCTGGGAGTCAGGACCTCTGTTTCCCGCAGAGCACCTTTTAAGAGTCGATTGTAGAGAGTTACATCCGTCCTCTTCGGGTCACGGGATTTTACAGTGGTCCTGAGATCCTGGCTTACCGTTTAGGTCAGCCAGCGGTGGTCTGACATAGAAATATGATCTGACACTTGCCATCTTAATTTTGTTTGAGATTTTGGCTGTCGCCAGCGTAATATCTATTAATGTTTGGCTACGGGCGTTAGGAAGACCATCTATTGTTCATTCTGATAATGGTAAGAATTTTGTTGGAGCAGAAAATGATAAATATAGATTGGAATAAAGTGGAAGAGAACAGCATTTCTCAGAGAATAAAATGGAAATTCAACCCTCCTGGATCTCCTTGGTGGGGCGGATGGTGGAAGCGTCTGATAGGCATATTGAAACAGCTGCTGAAGAAACAACTTGGAAAAGCTTGTCTGACCTATGAAGAGCTTTTTCCAGTTATATGCGAATGTGAATCTGTAATAAATTCACGGCCTTTCACATATATTACAGACACGAAAAATGACTTAGTTGTTCTTACCCCGTCTATGTTTCTTCAAGATGTTAAGGAGATCGGAACCCCTTGTATGGACGAAATTGATGCTACATCACTTAAAAGACATCTGAGATACATTCAGAAGATTAGAATGAATTTAAAAAAAAGATTCAGAGGAGAATACCTTAGCCAGATAGTCTTGCATATGAAAAGAAAAACATCCAGAGAAGTTTTTAAAGGAGAAATTGTGATTACCGAAAACGAGCATATGAAGAGACTTGATTGGCCTTTGGGTATAGTAGAAGATATTTTTCCCGGAAAAGATGGAAAAATTCTTTTGGTAAAAGTTCGAACTTCAACGGGTTCTCTGATAAGACCCATTCAAAGACTTTACCCCCTTGAAATAGAGACCGAAGAAGATGATTCTGTGAGATGTGAACTGCAAAGGAGACAGTTAGAAAAGTTAAATATTGATAAGCAACAGCCTAAGTCTAATACTTCTGAAGAAGACTCAACGATAAGGGAAAGAAAACTGATTACCGTTAGGGAAAGCTTAGCTCCAGTTGTAACAAGATATGGAAGACAAGTTAAGCCCCCGTTGAGATTTGTGTCATAGATTTTCATGGGAAGTTGTGCCACTGGGAAGCATGGCACAAGGTGGGAGTGTGTTGGAAAATGCTAGTGTTCACTATATATCTTTTTTGTAACTAAGTATTTTTTTTGAGAAAATAGTTGTCAATATTTTTCATTGTTAATTTATAGATAGATTGTCAAAGTAGATTGAAAAATATAAGTTTTTTCATAAGATATCATCAACTTTTTGTTTATTTTCAACTTTAAAACTAACTCCAAACCTTGAGGCGTATCAATTCACCGGTTAGGTGTTTTGTACGTTACACAACTACAACATAGGTACCCAAAGTCCAAATTTGACAAATATATTCAAAGAAGGTATGCAAAACATTATTCTACTATCAACAGAATTCCCTTCAATGCTATTCCAGCAGCATTTTTCAGCTTTACAGTAATAAAGTCCTTCTACATTCTTAGTAAGATAGTCAAATCCTAAAAAAACTTTTGTTATTTGACAATAAATTGTAGACCTAGTGAAAAGGATTTAAGACTGATTATTTTTGGAACTTTAGTTCTTCACGTCAGGTTATGTTTGAGCGATCGGGGGTCACGACGCAAAAGATCTGACCGTTACGTTACGTTATGTTACGTTGCTTCGTTATGTGCCTTGCTTGCGTGCGTGTGCTCTCTCCTGAGTCTCTCTCTCGTTTACGAAGCAGCGATTCATATGCTTCGGCCGGGAATCGAGCCCGGGCCGCCCGCGTGGAAGGCGAGCATTCTACCACTGAACCACCGATGCTATATTAAAATTCTATGCAAAGCTGGTATTCGCAGTGCTGGTGATCTACTTGAATTTGTTCGGATAAATTTTTACTATTATTTCCATAATTTTTTTTTTGCGATTGATCTTTTTTGTTTATTTACAGCATCGGTTGTTAGGACGGTAGGTTGTTGTTGAGTTTGT
>CAJUYH010004521.1:0-26873 GCA_910591685.1 Galerucella tenella
AGTTTCAAAAGTTCAGGTGGAGCGGGTGCGGCTGTGGTGCAAATTGGCTCGAGCCCGTTATTTGTTTGTCGCCAACCCCATTCTTGAGGATCTTTAAAAATTCCGAGCCACGTTTGTACTTGTAAATATGTCCGGAAAACGTGTTGGCGGACTGCACTTTCCGTTGGTGGGAGCAGTGAAAGATTATTCGTCTTGCTTGTCGTCATTGATTTTGCGAAGCGATGGAATCGCAAAATATCCATCGTCGTGTCCTCTTTACGACCACCATAAAGAGCGATAAGGAACAGCTTTCCCGCGCAAGCTAGCATCTCCGGATCGACCTTTTCTTGCTTGAATAATTCTACCGATGACCGGAGGTTCGGATTCTTCTCGAGGGTGCTGATGAACTTCGACTTTCCAATGTTATAAAAAGATGACGTGGTGTCACAACCGCTGAAAGCATGGATGAAAAGAATGTTCTCAAGAACAGACTTATCATGCTTGAAACAATTTGGAGAGTACACCTTTGCCGGTGTTTTGCCTTTGGCTGGTTTGTGGAAGAAAATATTTTTTTTCTCCATTGCAAGTCCGCAAATTAGGACCAAAAGATCGATATCTTCGCCAACGATTTCCACAGAGTCATGGAGCGATGCTTCTTTAATTGCTGTGGTTACGATGAGAGTGTCAGCATCCTCAAAAGCCTGTTCTACTTTTATTCCGGTATTTGCAAAATAACGGCGAAGCATTTGTATCAAATTGTGCTTATTTTGGTCCCTTGCAAAAAACTTCTCCTGGCTAACTTTCGGAGTAGTAGTTTCGTCGAACGTGAACTCTGGAGATTGGTTCTTCCTTGAACGTCGTGCCCTTTCCGAAGTTTTGGTTCCTGCGATATCTTTCACCAGAAAAAAGTAAATAGCGAAAAAAAAAATTCTCCCCAAATTTTTGATATTTTTGATCGATATCTCGAAAACGACGATCGATACGTGAAAAATGCATGAGACCTTATCTGTAGATCGCAACAAAAGCAACAAAAAAGTATTTCATAAAAAACTTCGTATCTCAACGAGGAACCGAGTTATGATGAAAAAACTGAATTTAAGGGTTTTTTCAAGATGGCGGAAATTGCACAATGTTATTTTGGTCGACAATTTGAACTTAAGCTTTTCTTGCCATCCCCCACTTAATATC
The DNA here is from genome assembly GCA_910591685.1 of Galerucella tenella. Lineage (NCBI taxonomy): Eukaryota > Metazoa > Arthropoda > Insecta > Coleoptera > Chrysomelidae > Galerucella > Galerucella tenella. Next base: position 1,168 of record CAJUYH010004521.1, read on the forward strand.
CAAAATTTGGCTTTCTCGGTTCATTTTCATTTATTTCCCGATTTTTCCGACGTAATGACTGGACTACAAGGGACAAAGGGAAGTTAAAACTAGGCGTCACGGCCGGTAATAAACGAACGAAATTCAGTCACTACGAGCTGCTACCAGCAGCCAAAAATTAATAATCGGAAACATGTAACATTTCTGGGGTTATTTATCGCCAGTATTCGTGTTATTTCGGGATCAGTAGCTTTTGTGAGTAATTGTAGATAAGACTCACCATTTATGTTTCACCGAGTGTTTCACTCAATAAAATACGGTCCGAAAATATGGCCACCAAAAATACCACACTAGTCGTTCAATTATTGTGGTGTTTGACTATGAAACTCTTAAATCACGTATGGGTTATTTTCTGCCCAATATCTTCAATAATGTCTGCTCACCCTTTAATGCAAATAAACATTCGTCAGAAACGCATATATTGTACAATAAAGCTGAAGTGTCGTGCAGTCGTTCACTCAACAATTCACAAACTGTAGACGCCTATCGAAATCGTCTTCAAGTAGCTCTTTGACTACTCTATTTTTGTAAGGATTCAATTTGTGTTTATGTGAAATTATGAAAACACTGCTACAAGAAACACCCACTACATTAGACATTTGTGATATTAACTGCTGTTCTAACGTAAAAGTTCTCCTAAAACGGCAACTTCCATTGCCTCGTTGTTGTTGGTGTTATTTATTAGCAGCTGATCCTGTTCCAAAAAATGTTTGCAATAATTCAGTTACGTACTTATGTGTGGCAGTACTTCCGGGATGAGGAGTATTGAACTGTCTAGCTGTGGCTCTTACAAATTTATTTTTTTCGTATAGTATAATCCTACAATTGCAATCTTACAGAGTATAACATATGCATACGGAGGAATTTGTAAATATCGATATTCAAATGAAAACTAAGCTACCTACTCGATACTTTTTTCAAAAAACGCCAAACACCAGTTTCCCGGGTAGGTATATGTTTACTCAATTATTGAGTAGAGTTAGTGCCGCAGTAAAGGCATATCTATAGTCTACATAGGAATTATCAGTATCTCCGAACTGATTGACTTTCCACATGCCTTTCACTTAGGTATTATACAATTTTGTAATCCTCTTGTAGAGGTTGTTTCATTTAAGAAATTGGGAAAGGTAACCATAGGGGTAGGGATTGAAGTGATACTATCTACATATGAACAAAATGATGTCCCCCTTTGTATGATTTTTGAGGTATTCCTTTCATTTTTTCATAAAAGTGACGCCTTCAGAATTATGTGGGGTGGATAGTTTTTTATAGAAATTCTCTGTATGTAAGCTTTCCGTGAGTTTTATGTTTTACAGAAAGTGAGTGACTCATAAGGTGGGTATATAATTCAATTTTCAATTTTATTGAATTGTCTTCTGATTTTTTTCTATTGAAGAAAAATTACTGAAGTTATTTCGGTCGCTACAAATGAAAGTCGTTTTGCCATAAATCAATTTCCAATGATAATTAATTTGATTTTTTTGTAAGTGTGTATTTAAGAAACCCGCACAATGTTTGTTATAATTAATATTTATATGGCGTTGAAATGAATGCGACTATATACAGCGACCGAACTCGCAGAACCTGTAAATCTCGATATAATTGATATCAATTAGCTACATTACCCGCTATAAAAACTGACACAATTAAAATGTCTGCACAATTATAAAAACATCATGACAAATTGCATGGCCATATATGCTTTGCTCGATTTTGCTTTTGCGGTTCTGGCAACCTTATATTTTATTCATTTTTCTGCCATTTTTCTTTATTTATTAAAATTAATACTTAAAAGGATATCGTTAACACACACATTTGACTTGAGATTTTTTTTAATCTTAAATTTATAAAAACTCCCTATACACCCACCCATACGGGAACTGATCCTAATTATCTTTTATTGATTGGATAACTTCAAATAGAGGCAGAAGTTGATAAAGAAGGAGAAAAATTCACCAGTAAGCTGAAGTTTTTAGAATTAGGTTATTTGTCAGCATTCATTAAAAGATAAGAGGTGGTAGTTAACATTTCAGGGTGAGTAATCAACTCGTTTTTTCAAAACCTTTGATATCATACAATCTTTCCTTTTTGTTAATTTTTTGGGACGTCAAACCACAATAATTTTTATATTTTCAATTGAACGTTTCGGCTGCATTCAAGCTACCGTTATCAAAAATAATTTCTAAAAAAGTTTCTAAAAAATTATTGTCTCTATCTGTTTTTATAGTGTTAGATAGGGACCAGAATTTGATGGAATTCTAATTATTCTTGATAATGGTACAGAAGATTATTAACACAAATTTCATAAAAATCGATTTATGAAAAAAAAATTGGATCTATTATTTTCTATTTGTAGTATTCAGTGTTGAAATTTAGATATAATCATTAATTGAAAATAGCCTTATGTTAAACTATTCAATCTCAACAAATATTTTAAAAATGTGCACACTGTTCATATATATCATCACCTACAAGATATTAGAAAATTGAAAGTTTGGAAATGTACCCGAAATATCGAAACACTTCGGAAAAGCTACAATACTATCCCGAATAAGTTAAAAAGTTGGTTTCAAAAGGAAGACAATTGAAAAATAGATGGTTCCGCTGAATTGCTGTATTAAATGATCTCACAGACAACAATTGAAAATAAGGTCAGGTCTAGGAGACTTATTACGAAAATGGGCAAATATCATGGCACCGAACCACAAGTAACGAAAAAGTTAATTGCCTTTCCCATATTTTCATTTCATTCTTCTCCTCTTTATTCAATAACCATTTTTCATTTTTGTATAATACCTAGTGCTGTTTTGTAGCTGCTTTGTATATATACCTATAACTAGAACTTGTTCCTTTTTGAAATGATTATTTTATCAAAAGTCCCCTTTTGTTGACCATGTTTTTGCATGATTTTTTGATTCCCTTGGAATGTCTCGAGGTAAAAGAGCTTGATCACGTTGATGAGGTGAGGGTACCATTGATGCTCGTTTAAAACTAGCCAAACAGATGTTTGGCTGACATTTTTGGATAGCAACTTTTGTAGTGATTGTTTCTGGGTGTTGATCAATTTCATCCAGAATAATAGTAAGTATTAATAATGAGGCCACACTTGGTGCCGATATTTTTGTGTCTTTAAATGGAAACATGTTCCAAAAAAAAGGTATGTGCATGTGCAAACTCAAATCCAGTGAATCATTGTAAGGATTTTTGAGAGTTACAGGATAACTTGGCACACTCTCTGACTTGAAATTTGAAAAATACAGTTCCTTCCCTATTTAAATTCTTGAAACACCTATAATAAGCTCAAGGTCTTAAAATAACATGTTCAGGTTCAAAAGACCCTCTCCAAGCGTGCTAAGCACTTTTTTTTCTCATTTTTTTCACTTAAATTGAAACTCAAATAAATCAACCGCCTGATTAAAAAAACCAGCAATTTTTAGACAAAAAAAAACGATAAAAAGTTATTTATATGTGGCTAATTAAATCAACTATCTTTGGGATTAATTTAAATTTGATCATATTTCACGCTTATTGACTCAATTTTATTGTTTAAATTCAATTTTATCTAATCTGAATGTGAATAAAATATCAAATGTAATTAAAGCAGCTTCTGAATTATCGACTTGAATGAATTTATATTTAATGAAAATTATGCAATAAATTCGAATATTAATAAATAATTTGGCTTGGTAATCAACTGAATCTTGAGTCAATTGAAATTTCCAACCTGTGATGTCGCGAATTTTACTAGCACTAGCTTTTAAAATAATGATATGACATGCTCTATTTAAATCTGTCTACATATTTTTGGACTTGAAATTAAATCAAATATGTTACGAGAAAATGCGTTTTTAAAAATTTTCCTAGATTTTCAGAACGATTATTTTTGAACGTCATACAGTCTGGACCGATCTCCTATGATTAATGTAACACACGGCGTACAGTTTCATATCACAGTTTCAGGGGGTAAAAATGAGAGTTTTCAACAATTTTCCTAGATTCTCCTCACGATTATTTTTGAACGGCATAAAGTCTCGACCGATCTTCTATTCTACTATCAAATGTAACAAACGGCGTACAGTTTTATATCATGGTTTCAGGGGATGAAAAAAAAAATGTTCAGTTTTCCACTGCGCTTTTCTGCACAAGAGAAATGAACGCAATAGTACTGGAACTGATAATGGCATGATAAACTATTGTTCTGAATGGGTTTGCTGCTGTTTCAAATCGCGACACTTTTTTCCCCATAGGCTCACAGTCTATAGAAAATTCAGCAACTTCCTTTCAAAAACTGGATTGCGCTGGACATAGTATTATCGTTTCCATATGGAGGAAATATCCCTAATTTGAATGGGGATAAGGCTTCAAAGATTCGAAGATACACATATTAGTTTAATTCGATACTTTTTGCATGAGATTATGGACAGCTTTGACTGGTTGGAGTAGAGAAATCAAGGAAGAGGTATAAAGCAAACAAAGACTGCCAACGCAAATTCAGAAACCGTGCTATTGACGTACTTCCATGAAAAATCTTCTGTATTAATTTCTTCATCAAGCTTAAGGTGTGCATATTCCATGCTGAAGTCAACCCTTTTCAAAGAGGAGAACAAATATTTCCAAGTATATCCTAAACTTCGAGCATTTTTAAAAAGAAAAAATTACTGATGTGAATCCAAAAAATCTAATGTGCAGGGATGATGTAAATAAATTCCTGTTTGAAGCCACCGATGAACTTTATTTGATGATGAAGGTTGTAATTATAATGGGAATTACTGGAGCGTGCCGTTCCGGTGAACTCTTGAAATGAAAATGGACAATGTTAAATTAAGGCATGAAATCATAATTGTTATCTACTATTACTTATTCGAAAAATGGAATGGCAAGTAAATTTACAGTGACTATGAGAAGGTTTGTAAGATCAAAATAGTTCGAAATTACATTGTTATATGATCCCACATGACAAATTTTAATCCTCGCTTCTTCATGCGATATCGAAATGGAAAGTGCTAAAACCATCTTGCCGGGAAATAGTATATATTATACACCGAGGACTAAGTATATTATTATTGACCGAGCATCGAAATTATTTCGCGAGGGGCTAGATTCGTTGTATATTCGTAGCAAATTTCACCAGTACTCAATAGTTCGGTCCTTGATGGGGGTGTTCAAGAATTCCCACAAGTGCGCCCCTCAGATATGTTAAGAATAAATAAATAAAAATGAGTGCGAAACTTCAGCGCTGTAGTCCATTGAGAAGAAGTGCCAAGCACGTTTTGTTACCCATTTGAATAACATGGAATTTACAGGATAGGTACCTACTAACCAAAAACGACTGATGACATAACGCATCAGTCGTTTTAAACTAATGACATTTTCATTTAAATAATTTTATCTTGATAGGTAATTTCAAGCAGAAAATATATTAGACAATCTCCTGGGTATACAAAATTACGTTGCACAAGTTTTTATTGAACTATTATCTCTGAATTCTCAAAATATTTGAATTTGTTCATTATTGACTTGAATAAGTTAATAATGGAAAAAAATATTAACCACTAATAGAGAAATTCAACTTCTCAGTTGGCTAGAAGCAATAATTGTCAACTTCACAGCTAGTAGTGGGAAAGAGTCGATTTTTTCAATTCCGGATAAAATTGCTCAATTTCTGAACTTTTAGAACCTTGAGCAGTATATTGGACAGTTCCTTAGAAGAGCGCCGGCCATTTTATTAGCGAATACTGGAGTTGATGTCTTATACCTCAAGCAACTATTGCAGAAAGTTATGTATAGTCAAAAGCGCTCTTATCGTGCGAGTTCAGAGATCACTAACCATATGTAGCAAATCAGAAGACACAGAATGAGAGATTACAAAGAGTAGAGTTGCCATGATCGTACCGTATCCTTCATCGTACCAGCTCCTATCTTCCCACTAACAGTGATGCTAGAGCACTCAAGCGGCGACAATAAATACTTGCTATTGTGGAGAGTCAGTAGCAAAAGATGCACGTGTTTGTTTTTAGTAGTTTATGTTTCATATTAGTTTATGTATTTGTGGCTGGTTCCATGTAATATTTCACCAGATCCTCTTACGATAAGAGTAACTCACTTTAGTACATATACTTATTTATTACACTTAATTCAGTAATGAAAAATCATCCAGTTTCCGCCGTAGTTTTGTTTGCGGATTAGGATTTCTATATTTCCCGCTACGACGACGAGTTGCCTTCGTCGTAACACTCTAAGGTTCCTTCATCGTACCGCCATTTACTATTAAACGATATTTAATGTCTGATACACATCTATGTGTGTGTTCTAGATGTCAAAAAGGAAATATGGAGCGTGGACCGAAGATGATATGCATCGTGCTCTTATTTCTTTTCGGAACGGAGATATGGGGTTCAACGATTGCTGCCGCACATATAACATTCCTAAACCCACTTTCAACCGCCATCTGAAGGAGACAAATACCTCTGCTAATGGAGAAGTCAAGATCATCGGGAAGCAAACCACATTACCGGAAGATGTATAAAAAGTATTGCTTGACCACATCTTACGTCTTGAAAGCCTAATGTTTGAATTAAAAATAACTAATGTGAGGAAATAAGCATTCCAGATAGCTGAACAAAACCATATACCCCATAATTTTAATAAGCAAACCCAATTAGCGGGGAAAAATGGTATTATGGATTCAAGGCTCACCATCCAGAACTCAGTTTGCGAGAACCCACTGCAACGTCTCTTGCATGGGTTAAGGGATTCAATGAAGAGTATGTTCACAAGTCTATTATTTGTAGTTTATTTCATACGATATTAACCACATATGAATTGTGGATGGTACGATCAAGGAGCCCCCTGGTACGATGAAGGCAGCTAGTTTCTTTCATGGTACCACTTGTAGACCTTAGTAATTTATTATTTTTAGGTACCTACTAAATGAACTTGTATCATATTTAAGAAAATTTATAAGGTGGTGAAAGAATGGATTTAACTATACAATAATTTTGGGCATAACAACTATCAGTATGTGAGCTACATAAATTGAAAGACGAGAATTGGTATACAATCAAGGCAACTCTCCTCAATATACCCGGAGAAAATAATGATGGTTGATGTTTCCTGCACACTGGTTGACGAATTTACAGTTTTTCACTCAATCTCGAAATAATCTATCGGATTAAGTACCATTTTTATTTGCTTGGGGATGCAAAATGCTTCTTATTATTCATATTGTCACTTTGAATTGTCAAACTGACATATAAATAAAAACTTCTCTGGTGAAAGACTTTTTAGAATCATTGAAAACTAAATACATATCCTTTTTTCTCCTGTCAAAATTGCGAAAGTCTGTCTTATTCGTCTTACGGATTTTATTCGGAAGCTATGATTGAACGCAATAAAAAAAACGGTGAGTATGTCTGTGTTGAATCGTATGACCTGCATGATAAGACTGCATATGACTATAGCGGAAAGCGTTAACAATAAATAGGAAGATGCAAATAATTTTTTATACAATATAACAAAGCCAGAAGGTTAGAGATGGAGAAATTATGGAGTTAAAAAAATTTCATTCTTATTGAGAAAAAACGAGGAAACAATTATCCAAATTTTGTAAATAATGATCATAATTGTACTATTAATATTTATATGAATAAATGAGATACATGTTCCATATGGCATAGGTATCTACGTTATTATCTCCCAAGGGTGGTAAGTTGACTTACAGCGATCGTCAAGGGCAATCGATACCTTTTTGGTAATTGTCACTTAGGCCATTCAAAACAGTGGCAAAGTGTGCTGTTTGATATATAGGGAGAAGGGAGAAATTCTTAAAAGTGCCAATTAAAAATCGTAAAATACAAATGGACATTTAAAAAACTTGAACGTCAAGAAAGGATATAGAAAAAACAAACTCTCCGTAGATATATCGAAAAAAAATTAACATTTCACCCTATCCTGGTAATTTTTTCATCTATTTTTATATAGTGAACGTAAGAAAAATCTCAAACCTGTAGGTGATAGAGGAATAGCCGTCGGTGGTAGGACGCTGGCTCCCGTATTAGAAGACGGCAGTCCGACGGTATCCATCTTCCAATTAACAATCGCAGATCGTGCCGCAGGAGTGACAGGAACAGGACAACACCCCGAAAGGGCTGCCACACTAGAAAAGTCGTTACCGGCCGCACTCAATCCACTTCCGTTCGAAATCAACATTTTTACAAAACCCGTGAGCCACTACATTCATTCATTCACGGCAACGTAAACTATTCTGTTTTCGGAAAATAAAAAGCCGATGCTCAAGCTCACGCTAAGCGAGCACAACAAAGAATGACTAGCCAGCTACTTTTACAGGTTGCTAACGCTACCTTCATCACGGTTGGCTATTGTATGCATGCGATAGGCAGGCTTTACCCACCGGTGCTCAACCCACCTGAGCACGAGACAGAGATGGAAGAGTGGAAATACCAGAGGGCTCGGACAGAGATAGGTGCGTAATAGATCACTGATAAATGGTATGGATTTATTGACGGTTTCTCTATACAAGATACGTTTACATGGAGGTGTTGTCGATATAAACGACAATAGATAGAGGTTGTTTTTGTGTTTCGGGAGAGCTCTTATCGGGATTTAGTTGATATGTTGGCTATTTTAGAGCAATTAAGGATATAGAAATGCGGCTTGAGATTTAAAATTATGTAGCGGTATATACAAGGGATATTTTATTTATTTGTTCATATCTTTTATAAAGATTTTCAAATTGGTTTATATGATTTTTTATCTGTTCGTTTGTCTTTTGTTTAGTTTATAATGTTTATATTTCGATGTGCATGATTACTCTTTTTTTATTTATTTACCGCATCAACCGCTAAGGTTATTAATATACCTAATACAGGGCTAAGTTCGAGAACATCGCACTGGTATGAAATTCACTTATTTTTGTGTCCGAGAACTCTTAAGCGTCTTCTTGTTGTGTACTCCCCCACAGTCCGAGAACTCCTTAGAGCGACGTTCAAATTACACAGTCCCGACTCGGTTAGAAATCGCACCTGTCAGTTTGGTTTGAATATTTTGTGGTTAGAATTTAGATTGGTATGTATGACTATGAATGTTTATTAAATTTTCAAATTAATTTCCTTCTCCTATTCAAATTTAAAATATTATTAAGCTTATTTGTGGTAGATTGGAGTGCCTAAAGGGTTTTCAAAATTTTTCTGTTTGAAACTCTTGGCGCCAGATTCATTAATGTTAGACCTAGGCTAGTTATAAATATTCAAAAATTCAACTCCAAGAGCTCAACCATATCTCAAATGTGGTTTTGAAAACAAAAGGGTTCAATAAAACTCGAAGTCCAAACCACAATATTTAATCTTGTCCAGCAAAGGACAATTAGGTTGCTACCAGTTTCGGTAAATAATTACCATCATCAGGCTACAATGAAAATAGAATTGGTACACTTAATATAAAGAACTCATGAAATTTTTTGTTATACTTTAAACCGAACTACTTATCAAGTAATGTAACAGGATGTTCAAAGTTGAGAATACTATTGAGAATAAGATTATCAAAAATTACATTTAAAATTAAAAATTAAAATTTTGTTGAAATAAAAAGACAGGACCAAGCTAACTAAATGTGGTTTTATCATCTTATTGATATAATTTTTGATATCAAATTTTGAATTGCGAATTGCTTTCATGTCTTTATTTCAACAAAATTTTAATGTTATTTTTTCAATTTTAAATGTAATTTTTGATAATCTTATTCTCAATTGTATTCTCAACTTTGAACAACCTGTTACATTACTTGATAAGAAGTTCTGTTTAAAGTTTAACAAAAAATTTCATGATATCTTTATATTGAGTGTACCATTTCCATTTCTATTGAAGCCTGATGATGGTAATTATTTACCGGAACTAGTAGCAACCTAATTGTCCTTTGCTGTACAAGATTAAATATTGTGGTTTGGAGCTTTATTGAACCCTTTCATTCCAAAATTCATCTGAAACTCCTTAAAAGTACTTATAGCTGGAAATAACTCCTTCAAAGTAATCTTTACACTTTGGATGTGTTCTTTTCCGCGGTTGCAACTTTGATCATTATCCGACTCAGAAAGAGTCGGAATGTACCTATGCCTTCAAGCAACTGTTTTCCCAATCTAAGCGCAATCAATTCGACACGTTTTTTATCCATATTATCTACTCTACGTTTAAAATAGAAAAACTTAAAAGTTGAACAATAATATTTAAAAAAGTATGGTTATAGTTAACAACCACAAGCAGGTAAATCCGTTCGAGAGCTCATTCGATGGAGCGTCGCACTATACGATCGCCCTTTACCCCCACCAATCAAGTACAAAATTTCAACCAGTAAGACGTTCTCGAACTCTTCCCAGAATATTGAATACAAATACAAATACAAATTTTAAATTTTGTTGAATAATTCAGTGTTCTTTAGGAAAGTTTATCATATTGTCCATTTTTAAAACTAGGGAGTCTTCAATTTGTTCAGGTAATTGTGCTATCGTTCTGTCTTGATTGATAGATGGTACTGGTGGACAGCTTGCTAGGAAATGGCTAGAGGAAAGTTGTATGTTACTGTTAGGTACATCCTGGTGGTTCATCTTTGGTGATGAGGTGTAGATGCGTTAATGATGTATAACCAATACGGAGGCGATTGATAACAATTTGGTTTTTTCTTCCACGTGGAAGAGGTATCTTAGATCTCACTCATGGTTTGATTTATTCAAGTTTTGAGTCGTTCACGTCTTACGTTTTTACGTAACTATCAGTTTCCCCCGGAAAAAAAGTTAAATTAACGCTAGAAATTCTTTTTTCTCCATATTCACCCAACAGTTTTCTTTAAATGAGTATTAAGCCTAATCTATCTGTTAAATTTATGTACAATTTTGACCGATGACCTCAGAAACATGGCGGAAGCTAGCAATATAATTACCGTAGTGAAAGTGTTGCCAACCTCTAAAAAGTCACTCTTCCGTAAAACCGCCCTTGTACATCAAATTCCCATTGCTTGTCCTAGTGAATATACCTATTCAGTGACGTAGCTATAGCTTTTACATGGGGAGGGTTTTGGTTTTTTTCATCTAATAGGTTTAGAAGGGGAAAGCTTTATTGAAGGCGCCGCCTAAGGCAAAAAAAATCGAGTGCCACGACCTAAAGCAATTTTTCAATTTCAAGAAATACGTAATGTTTTTTTTTTATTATTTGTTTGACTTGGCTACATCTGAAAGTATGTTTCGTTTTTCGTTTTGCCCCTTTTCTGCTGAAATGGTTATAACCATGTTTATATATTTTTTAAAGGAGCCGTCCCTTCGCCGGCACTACCTCAGCCTCTTGGGCTTATTGCGGACTCTCCTAACATTCTGACTACAGCCCATTCAGCCAATCCGTTCCGTGTATTAGCTCATACAGGTTCTTTACTGGTTGGTTGTAGAAGTCTTCTGGAGTCATTTGGGGTCTTCCATTTAGTTTTTGCCTCCTGTGGTCCAGCGTCTCACAGTTGCATAATATATGCAGAGCTGTTTCAGTGTCCTTTTTGCATCTCCTGCATTTGAGGTCCGTTATACAGCCCTGTTTTGTTCAGATGCTCCTTTGTGGGAAAGTCTCCCGTAAGAAGCCCCGTTATGGTACGTAGTTTAATCCTGCTCATTGAGAGCAGTTCTTTTGCTACTTTTTCTGATGGATCTTTTATAAATTTATTCCCATGTGTTTGCCTGGGCGTATTCTTCCAGAGTTTTATGGATTGTTCTTTCACCCACCCTTTTAACCATGACCTATTGGAGCATCTGGGGATGCCCACATATGGTTCGGGTCCGTTCATCAGTGTTGACAATCCTGCTCTTGCAAGTTCGTCAGCTTTTTCACTGCCAGCGATTCCTTTGTGACATGGGACCCACTTCAGTGTTACACTGCTCCGAGTCGCCAGTCTCCTAAGTTCTTCGCCGCATTCCCATACCAGCCGAGATGTTACCTGTATATTAATTTGGGAACACCTATTTTAAAAAGTGATAGATGATTAAAAAATGAAAATTGAAGCTTTTATTAAAATAGAAAATCAATCTCACAAAAGTAAATTTAACCTCTTCAGCTAAATTATTCACAATTGTTGAGGAATCTATTTCTATTGCCACATCCCGATGAATACCCATATTGCGGCAGTATGCTAATAAAAAATTATTGTACCTTTATTGTAGTTTCTATGGGGAGGGTTCGAGCCCCCCAAACCCCCCCCTTATATACGTCCCTGTACCTATTTGACATTGCGTGAATTCCATTAGGGGCTTACAAATATACGACATTTTCGAGTAGCTTCCAAAATTGGAAAAAATAACTATTCTGTCAACCATTGAAGCGATTCCTAAAATGGTCGAATTTACATTGATTGCAGCTAAAGCTTATCCACTCGTGATAGCCGCCATATTTCTATCCAATACGATTCAAATCATGTAAATAAACGTCCACCCCTTCCGTTACGGTAACCATAGTAAGTAGGTACCTATAGGTATTATTTTATCGATAAGCCACTTGATTTACTTTTATTTATATAATCAAACTATATTTTTACGGTTGGATAAATAGAGGCAAATTTTATGTATCCCTGGGTACCTTTACATTATACTAAAATAGTAGTTTGGGACTCGTATTTCAATCAGTGGCACAGATTATAAAGAGAACAGATACGAAAGCTTGACAGAGAACAGTAAAAAGAGATCATAGGTCAAATATTTTATAAGCATTTTTTCCAAGTGTGATGGTTATGAAGATACAAATATTCGATAATTACTTGTTTTAAATCAATTTTATTAACATTGAAAGAATTATACAATTAGGAAGATTATAATGTATAAAAATCATACCATAAATATAATATACTTCTTTTCACAAACCATATCTTTGGCAACAATGCACAATAACGGTGACGTCTAACCTAACCTAAACTAATCAATACGTCAAAGCATGCTCAAAATCACTTGTAATCTGTGCTCAAAATTCATAACGCCATTTTTGTTCGCCCAAGTGAATTATGGCCATAAATTGAGAGTAGAATACTATACTTTGTCCTCGACACTTAATTTATTCATTAATAAATAAAAGTCAGTAGCGATTTGGCATATTATATACTAACCTCAAAATGTTGTGGCAGCTACTTCAAATAATTTGACATATATAGAGATGGGCGATACTGTAGAAAGTATCAATACAACGTACCGTTATAAATATATTGTTTTAAAATACCCAATATTAGAAAATATCGTTATGAAAAGTATCAATACTAAAAATTACAATATTTTATAGATACGATATATGTCAGAAACAAATTTCCTGAACAAAATACACAGATTTAATAGTTTATTCCATATTGTACCCCCATCTCTAGTCGTGAAATATGATCCATAATACACTACAGTGTATTATGAACCATAATTCACGACAGTTGATATATGGGTACCATATACCTTTAGTTAGGAGGTAAAATATTGACTCATTATTAGGTGGTCGTGGACAAACATCACAATACACTCGTTCATACAGAGACTGTCCAAATAAATTTTATTCGGAAAGAAAAATAAAGTTATTTCGATTTCCAGGGGATGAGAGTATATAATTTAATATCCCGGCCTATGATGAAATTTTGAAGTTTTTGATATTAACTTTGGTGCTACAAATTGCATAGGTGTATATTGTATTCCCTTTGATAATAAAAATAAATTAAGAATTATTTGTACTTCGAAATTTGGTTGATTTTTATGATTATTTGTGTAAAAATGTATTTATTAATTAGTCTCCCAAGAGTACCTAGTGACTATTTATAACAAATTATAGAAATGTACATATAGGTATTAAATAAATACATAAATATATATTCGATTATGATTATTGTTTTAATTCATGGCGCAGTTTTAAAGATTTAGTGGAAACTTCCAAAAAACTAGATCTGGCACTAGAAATTGTTATTGTCCCCGAGTCAACAGTGCAATTTGGTAAGAAATTCAGAAAATATTTTAAACTGGCAACATCGCGGCCATACCGGGTTAAAGGTCCAAGGTCATTGACAACGGAGCTGAAAATCGTTTGATGTGTCATCGGGATTTGTATCTGTTCTCTTTATAATCTGTGTCAGTGGCGAATCATTGAAGTTTCACCTCGAAGCTACGCCCCCTTGTGGAAAAACTAGAAAACTGGAAATAATTTCTTTCCTACACTGTATTATATTTTATGAAAAAACCTGCTTACGCAGGATATTTTAAAAAGGCTACCTTCATCATCAGGGAGAAAGTACTAGGTAATTAGGACCACAAGACCTTCCGACAAAGTGCTTTCGAGATTAAGAAAGCAGGATTGAGATTTTAATAAATGAACTGTATATTTATGGTAGTCAACTGAGCAGTATTGATGGACGCACAGGAATTCTCGTCAGGATAACCACTCTACCTGTGTCATAATTAGTGTACGTTAAGCTGTCACTCGAGTTTCCATAGGGGTGAAAACTGACCTGATTAAAAGGTGTTTATTTGGGCAGGGATGAGTTGCGTTACTCATTGCGTTACTCATTTTCTACCTAAATACGAGTAAGAACACCAAAACTAGGAGCCGAATTGCGCGCAACAAGATAAACACAAAATTATGGAGATTAAGGAAATATAAAACAAATAATTAAATGATAAAGGTATTTGTACATTTTTTTCAGGAATAATAAGACACCTAACCGAACCTAACCCCGCCAGGGTAAACTATTAGGGCAGTCCCGATAACAGAACAGATTAAATAAACTGGACGGCAATTCGAACGGCGATTCGGGATTGAGATACCTGCAAGTGTCTGACGGGAACAGCCTTCGTTGAGTTGCATGGGTATAATTGCAAACTATTTGATATTCCTTTGACTAGGTATCTATTGACTTTCAAGCCTCTTGATGTTTCTTCTTTAAATATAACAAAAAATATTTTTCACTATGTCTTACAGCAGATAACTTTGTACAACAAACGACTAAATTCAAGGCAACTGGATACTTATTACGTAGCTTTTATAAAAAAGAGTGTTAACATGAAAACCCCATTTGAAAAGCGTTGTTCATTTACGCACGGTTTTCAACGTATGTATAATTTATGATTTCACACATTTTTTTTGGTTCGTAAATACCCAATTCTAAAGGTGGTCGTAGATAAAAGCTAATTCAGTACGCTCACGCAAATTCCGATTTGGTTTCGTCCGCTGACCGCTGCATATAGACTTACGCAGTGCAGAGCGAGAAGGAAGCACACTAAGCGCCATAAGTGAGAGTGGAAGTATTATATTTTCCTTGCACCCCAAAAATGTAAGCCACTTAAATTTTATTTTTCAATAAAAGTTTGGGCTCGCAATGAGATGTTAAACTTAACATGAATATGATGTTATCTCAATGTTGATAGTTAATGGTGGACAGAATCATAATGGGGATTCAATTATTTTTATTTTATCCTTCAATCTTGCCAACATTTATTTGGTGTATGTCCCTCGTTGATCTATATTACATGTAAATAAAATTTATTCCTCTACCTACTGATGTTTTGGGATTCCAAATGTGGAATTTTTATTGATTATTCAGAAAAATTGCCTCATCCGCCATATTCACCTGATCTGGCTTCGATTAGATACTTTTTGTTTCCAAACTTAAAAAATGACTTGGTAGGGAGCGGACAAATGAAGAGGTGATTGCAGACACAAACGCGAATTTTGCTTAACTTCCGATTATTGTTTGGATGGTTTGAAAAAATTGGAAACTCGCTGGACTAAGTGTGTAGGTACCTAGAGTTAAAAGGAGATACTTAATGTTGAGAAATGAAACATTTTTTTACAGTAAAGTATTTTTTTCATTGAAAAGTCATTCTTACGTCACACCGCCTTAAAGGTATAGTATGCAGGTAAATTTTTGTCGTTTTTTGTTCAAAATTGCAAAAATTATAAGTACTTATATTGTGATTAATCTGAAATAGTGGGGATTCAACGGATAAAATGATACAAAATTTAGATGTAGGTAATTTGGTTTTTAACCCCAAATAGATCTTTGGTAATTTGGTGACCGGCCATTGCTGCGTAATCCCCAGGTTATTCTGTTATAGGTAGTTTATTGCAAAGTTATTATCTATCGAAGTTTTTCATATGTGACGTTCCGGTTTGTTTTGAATTGTGCTTGCTCATTCTTGTTTCTTTGAAGTTTGTTGCGTTCTTCCATAAATCCCTAAATAATTTTGAGTGGACGAGAAAAAAAGCTATGAATTACCTATTAATAATCCGAGAGTGCAATCATGACAAATATCATGCGGCCTATTATTTATGTATCTATTATTATTTCATATCTCTTCCTAGTCCATTTTCTTGTCTTAACCTTACAGACAAGTGCTTCGCAATAAATGTGTCCTTTTAAATGACTATATTTATTTAAGAATAGTCAGTATATTTCTCGGAACCAATTATACAAACTCATAATATATATTTATCGACGAGTCAGACGGCGATATAATGAACTGTTCAACATATCTCGCTAGATATCTACATAAATCAAGAAAATTAGGCAATTACTCTAATAACTGTAAACAGCAAAATTGGTTATTAACTTAAAAAAAACTTAACTACACCTCGAGCTCACAATTAACCGACCTTTAAAATGGTCTATACACGGTAGTTGTCAACTCAGTCAACAAATTACCGGTAAAAAAGTCGAATGCGTAGGTACTTACATGATGCACTTGTTTTAGTGTGCAAAGAATAAGCTAAAAATTGCATTTGAAGCGTAGACCCCTACTTTGTTGAATCTACTGATATTACTTCTTTAAATGAGAATGTTTTTAAAGAATTCCACTTTAATGAAAAAATAAATATGGGAATTCTAAATTCTAAACTTGTTCTATTCAGTTCATAAGCACTAGTAGCTCTTTAGTGCCATTCCTTGGAGAAATTTTATGATATCTGCAGGCTTCAGTGTCCCCCTTGCCTTCTCCCAGGTGGTGTACCCTCACAAGCACTGCAAGTCATATGTGGAGAGGTGCCTATTTGTATTTTAGTGGAGGCTGTACAAAGCAGAAAACCTAGAAAAGTGTGAGGTGGAAAAAAGAGAAAACACTTTCGGCATGGTTAGCCAAATGGGAGGAATCCACTAAGGGTGTCTGGACCAGAAAGCTGATACCACACATAGAAAGGTGGGTCAAATGTGAATACAAAAAGCTGAACTATACCTACCACTTGACGCAGTTCTCGACTGATCATGGGTCCTTCAAATATTATAGATATGGGTACGCATTGGAAATTGGGAAATATGAGAAATGACAAGTGCCTATAAGTACCTACTTTCTCGTTTGCGAGATTCGAAGCAGAAAGGAACCTACTTGGGGAGAGAAGCGGAAGTTGAAGCAGCAGCAATTTTCGAGGAGAAATTTACGTCATCTGCATAACTATTATAACCACCGATGAAATTACATCACCAAAGTCATGAGATTGAAGGAGTAAGAGGAGCGTACGGAACAAGCGAGGGTAAGAGTACCTACCTAAACACGTTTGATCAGCTTTAGGTGAACTCTTGTTGATTGTTTTTAACGCGTTTTTAATTGTTTGTTAACACGTTTTAATTGGCTTAGGCAAGCACGTGTTTGAGCTTTGTTCGGTTTGGGTAAACACATGTTTTCTTGTTTTAACACGTTATGTTTTTTCAATGGAACACCCCATATTTTACTACTATATGGTACCTATATCTATTCATCGGTCCTTATGACGAGTGTGTAAAATATCGAATCAATCCAAACCTTTATAGTGGGTGGGAATGGAGTTCAAAGGTTGCGTTATGAACGGAACATCCTATATTTTATTAATATTTTATATTGTCAGCGTTTCTTGACAAGTGTGCAAAGTTTGAATTAGATCGGTTCGTTTAAAGTGAGTCAAAATAAAGTCAAACATACATACAAACAGGTGAAGCTAATAAGAGCGTGTTGAAAAGTGCCACTCATCACCCAAAAGTGAATAACAAAATAAGTATTTCTGTCAAAATAAATACCAAAATTAAATACGCATATAAAGAGAACCTAGGTACAACTGCGTTTTATGCATAACCAAATAAGAGTGAACATCAGGTTTCCGCTTGTATATTTTTTAGTTCCGCCTATGAACTCGAGTAACCATACGCACAAACTACCTATTCCAAAGCGAGTACTTGAAACTTGGTAGCTTATAATGTTACCTTTATATCCCCTAACCGATTCAATAAAACGCGCTCCTCTCATTGGCCTTCGACGCACACAGCTTAAAACTCCGCCCCGAGCCTTGAATTCAAATTTATGGTCAGGCGGAGTTGACGCCAAGCCACGCCTACGAAAGATTGAGACTCATTAGGTCCAAATTGAGATATATAAATGGTACAATTCAGATATAAATGGTACGTCAATGGTTTTTATGTCTTTAAATACAGAGAAGCGATGTTATTGTCAAGAACTAGCAGAAGTTATCTTGGATGGAGATTATAGAACGATTTTTCCTTTAAGTACAATTTCAATAGAGCAATTTAACAAAATAATTTTTTTTACTCCAAATTACCAAGTATTATAATTGTATTTGTTTATATGGGGTTGACGTTCACTGAGACCCAGAAGATCTATTGTGTCCCCTTAGATCAGATTACATTAGATTAGAACTGGAGTGGCTCTTTGTCCTATCCCACTGCGACCTTTGCAGATCTATTGTGGTCCTCCCTATATTTAGAGCTCAATATCTAGCTTTATTCTTTTTATTAGACCTAATAGCCTGGATACCGCCTCCTTTGCGTAGCTCTCTGCCCTCGGTTTTTCTTCTCCGAGTAAGTGAAACTGCACCCTTGCTAGGCCTTCGCACTCACAGAGTATGTGCTTAGCTGATTCGTCTTCTTCCTGGCAGAACCTGCATAGGCTGTCATCTGCAAGGCCAATTGTGTGCATATGTTTCCTCAGCCTACAATGTCCGGTCAGCATTCCCACCATCATCCTCGTCGTTTCCCGACTTTGACATAGTAGGTCGCGTGACAGTTTTGTCGAAGGGCTTTTAAGGAACAATTTTGCGTGTCTTTGTCCTGGGGTTTCATACCACCAGCGCAACGCCTGGTTGTTTATCCATTTGTGGATGCTCTCCTTACTTGGTCATTTTACAATTCCACAGAAAGGTTCTGGCCCTATCATGACCTCCGTTGCTCCCTGCTTGTTGAATTCATCAGCCTTTTATTCCTTGGTGGCCTGGTACCCAGGCTAGGGTCACTCTATTGTGTCCCCTTACTTCTACTTAGTTTTTGAGCAGAGTCTCAGAAACTAGTAGCTCTTTTAGTCCCATTTCCCGGAGGAGTTTTGGGATTTCTGCAGGCTTCAACTTAGGTAAATGTTCCTCTTCTATCCAGTAATCTCCCAGGTGCTGAAGTGCTATGCAGTGGGAAAGTATGTGGATGGAGGTTTATTCTTCCATGCCATAAAATCTACATTCTTCTTCAATCACTATTTTGAGCTTTTTCAGGTGCCCATTCAGGCGACAATGTCCCGTTAGGATCCCTGTTAAAACTCTTAGCGCAGTTTTATTTTGACTCATGCATTCATTTGATCACAACAGGTTGTAGTCACCCAGAAGAATCTTTGATTGTATAAACCCTACTATAGATTACCAAGTAGGTACCTAAGAAGTGATAAAGATTTGAGCTTGCAGTACCTACCTATAAACCTATAAGGAGGCGACAGGAGCATAATACCTACAGTTTGAATATGGTCATTCTCATTAGGCGAATATGTAGGTACCTATGCTGGCCTACAACTGACACAGATATTGATATGATGAATATATTAACTGACAGCCAGGTGCTGCTCCAAATAGCATCTAGACTGGTAAATAATTACCAGAAAGAACCAAACTAATTGAACTGGCAGACCTGAGACCGCACTAAATTAAAATCGGTGCGAAATTAACATAGCTGAAGAACTAGCAATGAAAAGTTCAGCAATAATATGTTGGACCAGAACCAGTTTTTGGAACCACGAAGAAAGTGGTCCGGGAAAAAATTCAAAAGTGGGTACAAAGCCAACATAGACAACAGGGGAGGAACACCTTTATAGAGCAGCGAAGGACTGTTAAATATCTTTTAGCAGGAATATCGGATACCTAAGACAAATAGGTACGTTTCGTACCTGATACACGAGTCTTCTTTATAGCAGTGCCGGATTAATCACGTAGCAAGAGTATAGCAATTGCTACGGGCCCCGCGCGAAAGGGGACCCCACATATTCAAACCCACTCATCTCAGCCTGAGCGTAATTTTTTAAGGCAAAACGGATAAACTTGGTACCCGCCTTTGGATAGCAAATAAACGTATTGAGTATTGAATTGTTTTTTCACCACTTTATACATAAGAACCCATAGCAGATCAAGGGCTCTTTGAAAGAATTTGCTATATACGGGCCCCGCGCTTGCTTAATCCGGCACTGCTTTATAGTAGGTACCTATATACCATAGATACACAATCGCACTTTAGTGTAATCCTGTAACTTAAACTTACATGCACAAATACAAGTGAAATCTTAACCCCTAGCTTGTGTCACAAGTTAAACATTTCTTATTCATATCCTTTCCCGATAAATCAAGCTGGATTTTTTTTCCTACCCTGTCATTTCCATAATTTCCTCATCAGCACAAAATGTCACCCGACGATGCACCTGAATATTACTCGATGTCGTGTTCCAAATAATTGTGGCAAATACTCTCCTTGAAACCAGTATAAATATGCAAATGATAGACAAGGCATAGACGTAGGTACTTATTAACAAAGACACACTTGAAGAATATTATTTTCCCTATGCTTATGTTTTAGTGAAATGCTCACAAAGTCTGGGTAAGTTGACTCTGAAAATGCCACACTGATGCTAAATAAATTCATATACAAATGTCATGAGTAGTTAAAAATTTAAACTTGTTTCCAATGAGGAACATCTCAAGCTTCTAACACTAAGATTTCAGGATTTTCTACCAATGGGAAAGGAAAGGGAAATTTAAAATAAAATCTGTCAAGTAATTGGATCCAAACATCCATATTCGTGAAGATACCATGATCGGCTGCATGCTATGCAGGAGCTCTTGATTTCTGGTCAATAGAATAAACCAATCAATCAATAGTCATTGGATAAGAAATATGTTGGCAATGACAGTTTAATTGTGAAATCTGGAGTTCCAACATTAATTTTAGTTAATAAGATATGATTTTGTGTTGGGAGCTTGAACCGAAGACATTCATTACATAGAATTTAACAACTCAGTAACGATGATGAACTAGGTAAACTTGTTTCAGGTATTTGAGGCGTTGGCGAACCCAGCTCTTGCAGAACCAAACCTACTGTCCACTTTGTCCATCTTACAGAGTTGGTACACGGCCAGGAGTATTTTTCGACTAAGATCATTATTCTATTGTCGGGAATATCTAGGATTGCTTAAATAACATTTCAATGTACTATTGCAACGACTCTGTCAAATATGCAAATGATAGCGAAATAAGCTTATCGGCTCGCTAGTTGCCTACCTTACCGGCAGAGGCACGCACACGACATTAACCCCGATTTATATTAATATGTAAATTTCACCTTATCTGGCATTTATTCAAATTTTTGAAATAATGGTACTGCACCGAGTTCACGTGCTGTTATGATATATTGTGCAGCCATATTGGATTTCTAAGCACGATAACAAAAATTACGAAGACGGATTTTGTGGCAGAAATATGAGAAATTGGTTGGCGCGGAATTGTACGCCATTGCGCCATCTGTAATTAACTTTCATAATCTCTACCGTAATATGAATAATGATTAGTTCATCTACGGAGTGTTTTTGATTATAACTAGCGATCCGACCCGGCAAAACTCGGTGACAACCCTATGTACAATTACTCAAGGACCACCCTGTATATACAGGTGAAGCTAATAAAAGCATGAAAAAATGCAATTATAATCACAAACCCTTACTACTGACTCATATATATAGATTTTAAACACTTAAAAAAAGACTAAGAAAAGACATTCCTATTCATCCTGAAAAATCTCAAAGTCCAATTAAATGTAGTGAACCCATTTCCTACAAAAATAATTTATCTTCCTGCTAATTTGACACCACATCAGGATATACTTTAAAGATAACATCGGCGGTGAAAAGGTGAAAAAAAAATACGAAATCAGAGAAACCAGTCGGACTAATAGAGCCAACAAAATAAAAATGTAAAGACTTGTTTCGAGGGTGTCACTTCTTATTCGAAGATATGGGTGTCGATAAAGAAAACATTTTCAGTCTAATCTTCGTCTTGGTGTACGTTCGACGTAAATCACATCAGGTACCTACCATCCGAAAGGTACTTCACACAGCACAAATTAAAATATATCTATACCACGAGAGACCGTAAGCATTCTTTCAATAAGTATTTAATAGTAGTTTTGCTGTTCACTGATTCGCTGACCACCAGTCAGAAGTTTCTTCACCTCTGCTTTTTGTACTCTTGCTTTAACAGTTTATGTGAAAAGACCAATAGTCCTTATCATCCTCATCAGACTTTTCGCTAGGTCGTACTTGATATCTTTTTTCTTAATTGTCTTTTTGATGGGGCTATATACCTATTATTATCATCAGCATTCTCGGTAAGGACCAGTAACGAACTGTCTCAGTCAGTTTGGTTTGGTCGAATTTAGCTCCACCGATATGTCGCTGCGGCAAGCCGCTGAATTTTGTGCTGGTGTACCACCGGACTAAAACAGTTTCTATTTTATTTCTAGCAGTCCCTTTTGCTTCCTGTATTAAATAGGTGCATGCTCTAGAAATATTTCGCTTTATACGAGTTCTACAAGGAACTGGCCATGGGCTATATTGAAGTGGGGCTATAAGGATCGTACCCTTTCTTTTATCACCCCAAGTGCTGGATCTAGCTCAATACACATTGCTGCTAAGCTCCTTTATTTCTAGGATCACCGCTATGTCTTGGTACCATATATTTTTGGAAAGAGAGACAGCATACAGAGTTGCGCATATTTCTACATGCACGAATCAGGCTTATACATAACGAAACAGATTGCTAGTGGACACTAAAAGTCACAGTATTCTGGAAATGACCTCTGACATAATGCCTCCAACTGTAAACTACGACCTGCCTTATACCGTCCTAATTCCAAATAGAGATGAATGGGTTCTCCGTAAGGATAAACTATTAAGAGTAGACAGCTGTTGGTACACAGACAGCTAAAAACACTCTCGGGCTCTGGTGCAGGTGTATACCGTCGCAGACCTGGGACAGAAATTTCAACCTCTCTAGGATCCCATGTTGTATTTCAGGCAGAAATTTACGCCATTGTTTCATGTGTGGAGAGATTGGAGTAAGCCAATCCCATACATAGAACAATAAAAAATTTCTCGGACAGCCAAGCGTAGTGATGAGAAAAATTGGTCTTGGTCTTGCTGTCTTGGTCTTGCGAAAAAGCAAGACCAAGACCGAAACCAAAACCATTCCTTGACTCGCAAGACCAAGACCAAAACAGAATGAACAAGAACAAGACTAATACCAAGACCGACTATGCAAGACCAAGACTAAATACGCAAGACTCCACCAAAAAGAGTCAACATATGCTTTTCTTGGTACAATATAAGTTGGCATGTCGAATTGTCAGTTTTCTTTACTAGATTTTAACGATATACATAAAAAAACAAAGAAATCACTGTTTAAAAAGAAATGGATCTACAAAAATGTTCGAAGAGTACATAGTCTTCGTCCCAATGTCTGGTTAACACATGGCTAAAATCCAAGGGAAAATTACTTATTTTTCAATATTTTCATTTTTCTCAAGGATTTTTTTTTGCTAAAAGGTCAATTTATGCGTTGGAGAAGGGTAGGCTCTTGAGTTTTCATAAATATATTTTGAACTAGAGAATCATTCTCTTGACAAGTTGTGACAAGCTCATATCGCGACGTACATGATAATAATGTCTCAATGAACTTTTTTTAATTCAAATATAGTAGGTTCAAAAATTTTTGTTGCATAAAAATAAAATGTTCTAAAATGTTTTGAAAGATGTTCGTTAAGAAGTTATGGCAAGACCAAAACTAAAACCAAGACCAAACAAAATACAGCAAGACCAAGACCAAGACCAAGACCAAGACCAAGACCAAGACCAAGACCAAGACCAAGACCAAGACCAAGACCAAGACCAAGACCAAGACCAAGACCAAGACCAAGACCAAGATCAAGACCAAGACCAAGACCGAGACCAGAGAGATTTGAGCAAGACCAAGACCAAGACTGAATAAGCAAGACCAAGACCAAGACCGAGACTGTTCGAGTCTTGGTCTTGGTCTTGCTTTGCTCATGCCAAGCGGCTTTGAAAGCACTCAGCTCTCACCGTGTAACGTCGAAATTGGTTGTAAACTGCCAAAAAAGACTCTCCTCAATAGGAGAACTCAATAAAGTATTGCTGGTCTGGATCCCTGGCCACTTTGGCAAGGAAGGAAACGAGAAGGCAGACTTTCTTGCAAGGGAGGGGGCCACACGTGTTTCTATCGGACCAGAACCTACCTGGCATCGCAATATGTTTTGCCAAATAAACACTAAATACCTGGACAGCAAGAAGAGCTTTAGACTTCTGGCATAATTTACCAGGATTGATTCATTCAAAGGCTTTTATACATCCTTCGAAGAATGTTTCCAAACAAATGTTAGACTATAGCAGGCATGACCTACGTTGTCTAACAGGCCTTTTAACAGGCCACTGTTATCTGAATCATCATATGCTAAAACTTGGACTGTCGGAAGATCCGACTTGTCGTCTTTGTCTGGAAGATGATGAAACAGCAGAGCATATCATTCGTGCCTGCCCCGAAGCGGCTCGAATCAGGTATCTGATGTTTGGCTGGTTCTCCCTCTTGCCCTCGGACCTGAAATATCCTTCACCAAATAAACGAATCGGCTTTGTTAAGAAGCTGAATTTGTTTGGTGAAATCTGAATATGTGTGAGCCACAATAGACTCTTGCGAGTCGCAGTGAAGTGCCTTATAGACCCACTCACCACACACCCAACCTAACTCTTGATCTAACCTAACCCTAACCATTCTTGAAACGTCAAAATTTTAAGAAAATGTATAAATAAAAAAGAATTTGAGAAGGTGAATAAATACGAAAGAAATATCCAGCATGTTACATTGTAATCCCGTCTTTTGACCGGTAGACCAAGTGGGGTGCAGCAAGTAGTCAGTCGGTGGCTCTCCGTTCTTAAGCCATCAAACCAAACTCGTCCTTTAATAATGGCTCGATAAGGTTTGAAATGGCGTTTTCGTGGTACTCTTAGTAGATAAATTCAACTGCGTAAATCACTGTCACTTATATCTGCAGTGTAGCGCATTTATCCGTGGTAAAAGTCAGATTCAATGGCCACAATAATTATAAATTAGCTGAAAACTTGCCACTAATTTGCTGTCAGACTAACACCTTCATCGTATCTAATTAATTTTTTATGCTTTTCTAGTGTTTTTGAATGGAATTCTGCTTTTTTTACACAAGTTTGAATAATGTTCGGTTTTCGAACCTTCGCGTTTAATTTTATTTTATTTCCGTCAACGGTGAATTGACGCTTATCGACCGTGAGCCGCGATCGGCGCGCTTC
>CAJUYH010004522.1:0-26867 GCA_910591685.1 Galerucella tenella
AAACTAAATATTGAAAATGATCTTGGAAAGCTCAAAGACTGGTTCGAAAGCAGATTACTTTCAATAAACTTTGATAAAACTGTATATTTACCCTTCAGTAGTCATAAACGTCTCTGCCAAAATACAATCTTAATATCCAACAAGATTTTTCAATAAAACCTGCAAAAAGAATTAAATACTTGGGTATTTATATTGACAATCACTTACGATGGAACCATCATATGGAATATTTAACTAAAAAGCTTCGGAGTATCCTATTTCGATTTAAGCAAGTAAGCCAATTTTTGAACTTTAAATGTAAAAAAATACTGTACCACAGTTTGGTTGAGTCACATCTCAATTATGGCATTATTGGCTGGGGAGGAGTTTCAAGGAGCTATCTAAATGCCCTCGAAGTGTCTCAAAGGCGATTCCTCCGAATGATTCTCAACAAACCTACAAGATATTCAAGCTCACTACTCTATACTGAAACACAAATATTAGATGTTAGACAATTATACATTATTCAGATAGGATGCCATCAATATAAAAATAAATACAAACTTACCACTCACAATCATAGATACGCGACAAGATCGAATAATCAATACTGTATACCAACAGCTCTTAAAACAGTAGGTCAAAAAGGTTACTCCTACCTAGCACCCAAATTATTCAGGCAACTACCACAGAGAATTATCGATGAAACTTCTTTTAAACGCTTCAAAACCCAACTAGTAACATTTGTTAAAGAAACAGACAAAACAAAAATACACAAAATGATAGAATGCTGAATCAAAAACAGAAAAGAGTAAACTCATATACGAAATGTATGTCTGAAATACAATCATGTAAAAATGGATTTATATTGTTTTTTAACTGCATTTTTTGTTTTTCTTTTTTTAAATTTTGACACACCAGCCTATATTCACCACATACAAGTATGTACAATACTTCTGTGGACGTCTAGATGTTTATTCAATTTTATTTATTTGTATTTTATCACTGTATTTGTTAAATTTATGAATAAACGTTATTATTATTATTATTATTATTACATCTCTGAGGCTTTATCTTGAAAGTATCTAGGAACTTGCCCCTGTAATATGCCCCTGTAATTTGTTGAGAAATAATTTAAACTGGCACTCCTGTTTATAAGTCATCTATTAATTCCTCTCACCCGTACAAGATACACCAGGCAATATATTACACAAGGTTATAAAAATATGCTGATCCAATGCTATTTTGGGGGATGGTTATGACTGGTTACCTACCCTATATATTCTTCAAGATCTACTACAACTACCAAGAAATTTGAAAATAGTTGATTGACTTACAAATTTAATTTCTCAGGCTTTCTAATAATTCGCCCACAGCGGGAAGTTCTCAAACCTTGAGATTTTTGCAACTCATTAGGTTGTATGTATGTATGTGTGTGTTTTGGGGTGACATTCACTGAGACCTAAATGATCTATTGTGCCCCCTTACTTCTACTCAGTTTCTGAGGAGAGTCTCAGAAACTAGTACTTCCTATAAACCTATTTCCCGGAGAAATTTTAGGATTTCTGCAGGCTTCAACTTAGGCAAATGTTCCTCTTCTATTCAGTAATCTCCTAGGTGCTGTGCTCTAGGATTCTGAAGTGCTGTGCAGTTGAAAAGTATGTGGATGGAGGTTTCTTCTTCCATTCCACAAAATCTGCATTCTTCTTCCTCCACTATTTTGAGCTTTTTCAGGTGCCCATTCAGGCGACAATGTCTCGTTAGGATCCCTGTTAAAACTCTTTTGCAGTTTTACTTTGACTTATGCATTCTTTTGATCTCAACAGGTTGTAGTCACCCAGAAGAGTCTTTGATTGTATAAGCCCTACTAGATCTTTCCAATGGTCAGATCTTCTCTTTTTCTCGGCTTTACTTATTTCTTCCAATATTACATTGGGGCTGATTCCGCAAAAGGGTTCAGGTCCCCAGAAAGGTATTTCAGTCCCCCATTTTGCTAGTTCATCTGCTATTTCATTTCCTTCTATTCCAGTGTGTCCTGGAATCCATAGTAAGGTGACTATGTTGTTCTCGCCTAGTTCATTGAGTTTGTCTGGGCATTCCCACACTATTTTGGAACTGATTACACAAGAGCTCAGTGCCTTAATGGTTGCTTGACTATCCGACATTTTGATAATCCTTTGTCTTCTGTATCCTTTATCAATATTGAACTGGGCGCACTTTCTTATGGTGTGGATTTCCGCTTGAAATATACTTGGGGTTTTTCCCAAGCTTTCAGAGTGTTTGGTTCCTGGCCCGAACACTCCTATCCCAGCTCCTTCTATTGCTTTTGAGCCGTCTGTGTACCATTGAATGGCATTATTTCCAAGTCTGGTAATGGTATTTGAATCCCATTCCTTCGTGTTGCTCATTTCCGTAGCGAATTTCTTTGAAGTTATACTTTTTCATCACACCGTCTTGTGGCATGTCCCAGGTTGTCTGATTTCTAAGAAGTGAGGAGGTGGTTTTTTTAACACTTTCCAACATAATATGTAGAGGGGTGAGGTTGAGAATCACTTCCATGGCTGCCGTTGGGCATGTTCTCATTGCTCCTGTAATGCATATACAGGCTAGTCTTTGAATTTTGGAGAGGTTTTATCTCGTCGTCAATAGGCTAGCTCTACTACTCCAAGCAATGGCTCCATAAGTGATGATTGGTCTCACTATGGCAGTGTACATCCAGCTTAGGATTTTTGGGTTACAACCCCGGTTTCTTCCTGCCAGATTCCTGCACACCATTAGAGCCATTTTTTGCTATATAACTATGACCAATCTGGTGATGACATTTTAAAGGTTCACTTACTTTCATTTCTTTTATTTGAGCTGAAATCCTAACTGAATTCATAAGAAGTAAATTAATCTTTAACCTATTCACCATTTTATTTGTAGAATAATCCTTATTATTGACACTTTGAACTTTGACAAGCAGAAGCTAGATTCACACCAGCCAATCTATGATTGATTTTGTATATTTTTATTTTTAATGACTTAAAATTAAATATACTAGGATATTTTATAATATTTATCAACATTGAAGGATAAATGTTGAAGTGAAATGTAATTTATAATATTTTGAACTATTTTATTCTATTTTCCTTGCGACTCGATACGCGGGTCAGTTGCGCAGAAACTTTGTGCCTTATACCGCCTATACCTACTTCAATCCGTCTCTCTTATTTTGTCTATGATGTAAATTTTTATAAATAATTTTGAAATTGTCATTCTTCAATAAATATTTGAATAAGAAAATATTCCCTTGGAGCAAAGGCGTAAAATGTACTTTCAACATGATGGATGCTCGTCACATTCGACTTTGCTAATTAGAGGATGGCTGGATGGATTGGAAGTTATGGACCAATATCTTCTGTATGTTCCTTGTGGTATATTATTCATTGTTTTTTTAATTTCTTGGGAAATTAAACCACAATATTTTTAAATTCTTTATTTCAACGTTTCGGTAGCGTTCCAGCTACCGTTGTCAAGAAAAAATAAGTAGAAATTAATTTTTTTTATCCCTAACTGACACAACAGAAAAAATTTGACAACTAGACAATCAAAAATTATTTTGAAGTTTAAGACTGCAAAATTTTGTTATCAAATTTTTATTAAGGTCCATTCATAGTAGATCATATCTGTGGCAAAATGTGAAATGAAATATTTCATTTTATGACATTCCAACGATATGATAGTCTACTAGAAATGGAATCCAGTGAAGTGCACGTTCCAGGAACGGTTTTTATTGGGATAGCGCGTTTTTTTCGCTTATATTGGAAATGTCGTTAATAAAACGCGTTTCTTGATAGTTTTTTTGTGTATGAATATTTAAGTTTTTGAAATATGTATACTCAGTTTTGTGATTTTGTGTATTGAAATGTGTATCGATTAACAACTATTCAAATTATAAATCATAAGAAAACCTGGATACAAACTTATGATGCTATCCTGATAACGCAGGTAATTGATTATTGGAAATTTCTCTTTCTAACATTGGTAACCAAATTTGACTACATTCGGCTGAAATACTAGCTACACATTTATCTGCATTTAGTTGTATTAAAGCACTTTCTTTGATTTTCCGTCTTTTATTATTGGGTTCTTTTAATATTATTTTTGATGAATCCCATTGAATTTGATGACCCTCTTCCCAAGCATGTTTGCAAATAGCTGACTTAAAGAATTCCCTATCTTTGATATATTTTTTGTGTTCGTTTATTCGTACTTTCAATGGTCTAGATGTTTCACCTAAATAAAATTTGTCGCATTCACATGATATTTGATATATGCAGTTTTTTGAAGATTGTTCTTCATTCTTTGGTTTCGTTTTTGTTAGTATTGATCTCAATGTAATATTCGATTTGAAACTAGTTCTAATATTGAATTGGTTACCAATTTTTTTAATTCTTTCTGATAAACCCTTAACATACGGTATTGTCAAGTTCCTAAAAATTATGTTAGCTGAATTATTAATATTATTGTTATGGGGTATTAACAATGAGCCCCTCTCTATATGCTTTATCTCCTTATTTACAAATTCTGCAGGGTAATTATTGTTATTTAAAACATCTTTTAAAAAAGTTTTCTCCTTTGTAAATTGATCATCACTAGAACAAATGATTCTGGCCCTATCGTATAAAGATTTTACTATCCCTTTTTTAACGCTTATAGAATGATTAGAGTCAAAATTCAAATATCTATTAGTGTGTGTTGGTTTGCGGTATACACTCGTTTCATACCCTGTAGATGTTTTATTAATAAGAACATCTAAAAATGGCAAAAAATTGTTATTTTCAATTTCAATTTCAAATTTTATAGATTCCTCTCCTTCATTTATATTTTAAAAAAAATCATTAAGAGATATCAAATCATGAGGCCATATTGCGAAGATGTCGTCTACATATCTCCACCAGACAATTGGTTTTAATTTTTGATTATTTACTATTTCGGCTTCAAAATGTTCCATGTAAATATTCGACAAAATTGGTGAGAGACAATATGGACCAATATTTTTTCCGCCCCGATCCCCCGATCTAACTATTTTAAATTTTTTTTATGGGGACACTTGAAACAAAAAGTTTATGAAAATGATTTAAACCATAATAATGAAGACTTGAAACGAGCTATCATTGATGCCGTCAACGAAATTACCCCAGAAATGCTGCGCAAAACTTACAAAGAATTTAGAAAGAGGATTGAGAGATGTTTTGAAGCTGGGGAGGGTATATTGAAAAGGTGTTTTTGTTTATCTAGTGTACCTATTTTGTATTGCTATTTTTGATAGTGATTATAATTCTTAAATAGCTAACATTATGTCAAATATTTATAAAAGAATGACAATTTGAAAATTATTTATAAAAGTTGACAGTTACTTGGTACCTACATCGTAAACGTCACTCACTAGATTAATACATTATTTTAAAAAATTTATACGGTTTTCATAAAAATGGCTGTAAAATGAGACGGGTTTTGAAAATTTTGAATTTTATTCCAGAACAAGGAAAACTTTTTATCAAGAATGACATTTTTCACTAAAACTAATATTTAAACATTTTCCACCTATAGGATACCCCATCCGTGAACACGCTGTACTGTGACATTGTTACCTTTTTCTATTGGCCTTAATTTTTTAGAAGTTTTGTTATAAATATTTGCAGTGGACTCTCTGACTTGCTGCATTTTAACTTTGACATTCACACAAAAACTTGGTTGTAGCAAATTTGTGGAAAATGGGACCTTACTCTTTGTTCTTCTGCTATTTAAAACTTGGTATAGAGAGTAGCCCATATTTTTTAGAGGTGAATTTGTATTATTTAGAAGAGCACTTTGCATATCCAGATTATTGTTAGTTTCTTATGATTTTCTAATTAGGTATTTAGATATTGCTACAGCTTTCTCAGACAATCCGTTCGAATGGGGATCATTTTGGCTTCTAAGAATGAGAGTAAAATTTCAGCTTTAACCAATGGCTTTTAAATTTTTCACTATTATAGAGTACATTATAAGATACCAAAAAAAACGGGTGACCCAACTCGCCAATTTTGAGTAGGCGTCAAATAAAACAACATAACTTTGACCTGCATGGGTGAATATATCTGCAACTACCCTTTCCCATGGACGGTTTGGCAATTGATAAGATAACAAATTTTGTTTAGGTTTTTTCCTAGCGAATTTTTCACATGTTTAACATGATTGGATAAATGATTCAATGTCCATTGATAACCCTGGCCAGTAAAAGATTGTACGCGCTTGTGCTTTAGTTTTGTCCATCCCCAAGTGACCCTCATGTAACAAGGAAAGCATTTCTTCTCATAGGGATTGGGGAACAACAAGATTATGTTCTAAAAATATCAAGTCATCGCAGATAAATAATTGTTCTTTTATTTTCTCAAAAGCACGAACTGATTTTGGAATTTTGTCTTTTTGAGTTGACCATCCGTTAGCAATGAAATCAGAAACAATTTTTAGTTGTAAGTCACAATTTGTTTCTTGGCTAAACATAGGTAACATATTGACAAGGGAATGGACGGCATATTCTATTTCCAAATTAGATTTGTCATTATTATTTTTTATATATGCCCTTGAAAGTGTATCTGATATATCTGATATACATGTGCTTGCCTGGCATAATGAAACTGTCAAATTGTGATTAAGAAGTTTGAGTCGCATTCTCAAAATTCTTGGCAAAATATTTTGTAGGTCTTTCTTAAAAATTGACCCAAGTGGCTTGTGGTCACTGTGAATTTTAATAGGTGGGCCATAAATGAAATAATGAAATTTTTTTACGCCAAATAAGATGGATAGAGCTCCTAGTCCATCTTTGAACGCATCTGCCTCTATTCAATGTTTTTTGTCATGTCGATAAACGCCAAAACTGGAGAATGTGTCAATAATTTTCTTGGACTGTCAAATGAAGTTTGAAAATCCGCGGTCCATTCCCATTCAACATCCAACCTTGTTAAATTCCTAAGTGGGGCAGATACTTTTGCAAAATTTGGTATTAACTTTCCAACAAATTCAACCGTTCCTAAAAATCTTGAGATATCTGGTTTGGACTTTGGTGTTGGAATGTCAAGAATAGCTTGTATGTACTTAAAATTGGTTTTAACTTCGTATTTCCAAAATATTTGACCCATATATTTTACACTATTTTGTTTAAATTCGATTTTATTCTTGTTGAACTTCAAATTGTATTTTAAAGCCCTATCTAGAACTAGTTTTAGGTTTTTGTCATGCTCAGCCTCTGAAGAACTAGTAACTATTAAGTCATCAAAATAAATTCCAATCCCTTCTGCAGTGTAACCCATTTTGTTTGGATGCACCCCTGTAAAATCGGCATTTCTCAACCGATTTTGATTTAATTTTTTTTGTTGGATTTAGTATCAAAAACAGTATTTCGGCACAAATTTTCATAGCTCAATTACTATTTCCCAGGCCCTCTATGTAAATTTTTCTATGCCTAAAAAGACGGAAGTACAGTAGGCATTTTTTTTCTCTCAAGTATGACTATACCACTGGATTCAGAATTATCAAAAATGTAAACTACTAGAATTCATGAAAATTTTTTTATTAACAATAAAGTTATTTCCACATGAATTTGGGAGAAGTGGTATTTCGATAAAGTTTCTACGCAGAATGTAGACAAATTTTAAAAATTGCAGCATGGTAAACAAAAACTAGGACTCAAACATATTGCACAGTAAAAATTCGAAGCCGATAACGTAACGCGTTTTGGAGTTATAGCTTCTGAAAGTAACGTAAAATTGTGCTTAATAATTTCATTTATTAACAAAATGAAATCAACGAGTATTCCATGAAAATGAAAATTATCAACTCTTGAAATTAACTAACAATACATTTTGATCAAAGTGATGAAAATTTAACTCCAAATTTGCAACTTTGTTTTTGTAATGTCCACAGCATTATTATGTCCATACTACTTATTAAAGCCATTTAATTTAATTAAACACAATTTTACATTACTTTCAGAAACTATAACTCCAAAACGGGTTACGTTATCGGCTTCAATCAAAATACCACTATTACCAAATTCATGTTGAAATAACTTTATGGTTGATAAAAAAATTTTTATGAAATTTTGGTAGTTTACATTTGTGATGGTTCTGAATTCAGTAGTATAGTCATACTTGGGAAAAAAATGCCTAATGTACTTTCGTCATTTTCGGCAAAGAAAAATTAACATAGAGGGCCTTGGAAATAGAAATCAAGCTATGAAAATTTGTGCCATAATTCATGTTTTTGATACTGAATCTAACAAAAAAATTGAATCAAAATCGGTTTGAGAAATGCGGATTTTACAGGAGTGCTTCTAAAAAAATGGGTCACACTGCAGATCACCGAATACCTCAAAACTTTTTTTTTAACACTTCTGTAGCTGAGCATATACCAAAAGCCATTCTTGTGAATCGATACTTTCCAAATGGTGTACAAAAGTAATTAGATTTGAACTTTCATTGTCCAATTCTATCTGCAAATAACCGTCTTTTATGTCTAGTATTGTAAAATATTGTTAATTGTTAAGTTTTATTGCAATTTCATCAGAAGATGGACTAAGAAAATGTTCACGTTTAATAACATTATTCAACTCTTTTGGATCCATATACAGCCGCAAATCACCATTAGCTTTTTTAACAATGACCAACGGGTGCACTTATTCTATACTTTTTTAATGATTCTCTTTTGCTCAAGATCACCCAACTTATTTTTTAATTTATCTTGTAAGACTTTTGGAACTCGTCCAATTGCACTAATGTGTGGTGTAAAGCTATGTGATTTTGAGTAGGGAATTTTCCTAATCCTTTAAAAATAGTCTAAGAGCTGGCTACAGAAAAAACAATGTATAAGGTACATGATATTTGACTAGCTGGATAAGTTCGATTAAAGTTCTCAAACACTAAGCACCCAGTCTGTCTGCGTGGTTAGGAAGATTAAGTACGTAATAGCCGATCAAAATCGATAATTTTTGAAAGAAAAAAAATGATAAGACTCACGGATAAAAGTTGTGTCAATATGTGGGATTTGTTGTTAGGAAATGTGTAAATTATTGGCAGACATTTTCATGGAAGTAAAATGGTCGGCAGACGGCGACAAAGTGGTGTTTTTTTTTGTGAAAAAAAAAATGATAAGCCTCATGATTAAAAGTTACGCCAAATAATTATTTAACATTAATTAAAACTAAATCCAAAATGGCAGACAAAAAATAAAGCTTAACAATAACAATACACAAGGAATCAATTACATTTGCAATCATGGAGAAAGTAGTTTGAAATTTGATGTAGACATACGTAAAATGCATCCAAAGGTTTTTATCAGATGTCTTAAGATCAAATTAAGAGATATGTTTAATATTGAAGATTTGAAGGAAACAATTAGGTCTCATTTGAATAATCAACCATTGCTCTGGTTAACATGTAATGATACAATTATTATTATTAATGGTTTTAACGATTTTGAAAGATTATTCTTAAAACAGTATTGGGGGGAAACAGAACAAGGTTATGTTAGAGAAAAATTATATTTTGGGAAATTTGATTTTAAAAGTAGCAACATGAGTAACTACGCACTCTCAATATTCTCTCAAGCTCAATATTTAGAACCCAGAATAGAAAATAAAAAAATTACAGGTAATTAGATGTTGATAATTAGATAATTAGATGTTAATAATTGAAAGTTTTAGGAACTTTATAAATTGGGGTAAACTTCTCCAAAAATATTTTGTTTGATTAAATAATTAAAAAATAAAAAAAATATAGTTTTGAAGAACTTTAGGGAATGTTGAGATGGAATTTTAATCAATAAAATTATAAAATCCTAATTTATTGTAAAAATCAAAATTTTATGAATGATATTTTTGAAAGTCAATTGGCATGTTTGTCAAAAGTGAAGGTTAGGTCGAGAGAAATGTAAGAAGTGACAGTGATTGAGTGAGATTGACAAGTGTTTTATCTTCGGATAACGAACCCTAAAATGATAAAAATATTATAATAATAAGATAGATATTGAATATAAATTATCTCCACAATGTATATATCAAGTTTCTTCAACGTAAAACTCCATAAAGCTGAACAAAATAAAGAAAGAGAAAAAAAATTAAAAACGTTATCGATATATCTGGTACTGGAACGCTAAAGAAAATAATACGGAAACTACTAGGTACTAAGGAACCAAAAAAAAATGGAATATATGCATTTAAGCGAAACTACTTACCATTCACATGAATGCACTTAGGAAAAATTTGAGGTCAGAAACCTCACCAAATAAAATTTCAGCTACTAGGTACCTACTTATTCAAACATTTTTGTCACAGAAAGGACAAATTATCTGCTTGCTTCTCTTTAAATATAAAACACGGAATCATGTGAATGATAATGCACCTACGTCGCATATCTGTATCAAGCTCATCCATTTGGACCAGGACCAGTAATTCAAATTCCGTTAGTGGAACCGTAAACCGAAGTGACTATTTTCCCCACAGACGGTATCGACTTGACCCGCAAATAAACTTGAAATTTTGCCTTTCATCGACTATAAATATATACAAACTCGATACATCTTTTAGCGCTGGGCATAAGAAGGGACTGGCTATTCGCCGCCCATACAAACTCGATACATCTCTCAGCGCTGGGCATAAAAAAGGACTGGCTATTCGCCGCCCATACGATAGTTTGGTAATAGTTAAATATAAGGAAAGTGGACAAAATTAACGTTACACACCCTTACAACCAGGAAATTTTTTTTTATAAATAGAAAAATTTTCCACACAAGGAAAAATTCATAAAAGGGAAACAGTAAGTCATAATGAAGTAATAATGAAGAGGAAAAACAAATTTTTTAACGGTATATTCTATGAGGAAAGGAATCAGTACCAGGTATATACGAATCGTTAAGAGGATTTGTTATAACAGAAATGATATACTGATAATTAATCATTGAATCAGTAAATTACTAAAGATAAGAGACTTAATGAACTGAACAAATGAATTCTTTGCTGATGCATCGTTTATTTATCAGTCAGTAGGTAAATAAAAATTTAAGAGAATATATATGTATTCAATAATGAAAGCAAATTAAACTACCGATATCATTGAATCAGTGAATGTCCAACATGGAAAAATAACTTGATAAAAAAAATTAATTTTCATCTGATAAAGTGATTATCAGTCAGTAGGTAAGAATAAATATAAGTAACTGAGTAAAATTAAGAAAATATCTAACTAACTCACTAAGAACGAATAACTTGGTCCAAAAAAAATATGGGAAAATAAAATTAAACAAAATAAAACAAAAAAAAACTTCCAAGTAGAAAGTGAGAAAATAATATGATATCATAAACGAAAAAACTACCAATATTCCCGGCTCAACATGTGCCCCATCACAGCATCCCAAATCAAGAGATCAACCTCCACCTAATAAGAACGACCTCGCGAGAGATGTTAAGTCGCGTGATCTACAATCTCAGCTTCAACCGAAATCACAACCTAACACACCTTGACAACACACATGAAGCACCTAGAATGAAGAAGTTTTTCGCTAAGCCAAAACAAAAAGAGGTGAAAAAAATTTTGAATTTTGGAACTAGTTACTATAACCAGTCCAAGGAGGCTCGATATATCCGCTAACAGAGTATAGCCCTGTCAGGCTGAAAATTGAGGGAGAAAAGTAACTTACAACGGTATCCCACAACAGTACTGTTGGAAAATCCCCAGAGCGATATGTTAGCCATTTTGGCACAGACGCAGTAGTCAACCCCCCAAGTAAATTCAACTAATGACAGCAGACCTCAGCCACCTCTGCCTCCCAGGCTGATTAACCCCCCGACGCTGAACCCTGAAACAACCCTGAAACACATTCCAGATCGCTCTGAGTTCTTTCAACACCCACTATTGAGAAATCCAACGAAACAAATTCAACAGGGAATGATATACAATAAACGAAAAAAACTACCAATATTCCTGGCTTAACATCTGATACAGTGATTATCAGTCAGTAGGTAAGAACAAATAAAAGTAAATAAGTAATAATAAGAAAATATCTAACTAACTCACTAAGAACAAATATCTTGGTCCAAAAAAAATATGGGAGATTGAAATTAACCAAAATAAAACAAAAAAAACTTCCATTGAAAAAAAATTCAACAGGGAAATAAAATAAAGACAAAATAAAATATAGACAAAATGAATGTATGTCTATAAAGTGAAATATCTAGATCAATCTTTCGGAATGGTCATAGATAGAGAATAAGCAAATAGGTGAACGTTAATGATTTATTAAAATAAAATGAAAATCAAAGTACTAGATTAGGTATTAACAGAAGTTGAGACACGATAATTTCAACATAATATAAGATGATATCTCGAAAATATCAGTAGATAGAGGAATAAACATTTTGAAATAATAAAGACAATAACTTTCAACATACCATGACATATTTAAAATAAATGCAAATTTCCAATATTATTTGCAAAAAAAAACATATACATACCCTTTTGGTAGGTATATACACACGGACAAATCGGTATTTGCCTATGACGATACGATAAAAGATACTATAAAAACATATAGTATGGTAGACAAGTTAGATCATCCTTGTCCACTAGAATACGATAAAATACGATAATAAAGATACGATAAGATACGGTAATAAAGGTACGATATCACCCTTAAGGTTTAATGTGCATGCAATAAATTTTTAAATGAAGCAAATCCAATTTATTAAACCCCTAATGGTTTAAAAAAAAAACTAATTAGATTTGGCTATACAGATTCAAAACTAGCAAATTCAAAGTTCATTATACTAGGGAAATACAGTGTAAACTCTTTATAACGAAACTCAAGGGACTGAGCATTTTTTGTCGTTATATGGAGTGAACAAGAAAACAACCAAATTAACAAGAATTTTTAATATGTAAACAGTTTCAAAGTAGGTTTACGATTGATATTAAGATAGGTACCCAGTATGCTTGGTCGAAGACCATCACTTCCGAGAAAACAATGCGTCATACTGCACGTGTTCAAGGCAATTAAGGATAACAAAAGCTAGACCTTAAAACTTGAAGCTAGCTCCAAAGTCTTTTGTTACCTGATAACTGATAATAAATATTTACTGTCTAAAAATATGAACACATTTCTTCGTAATAGAGAATGGCGTATCGCTATAAAGAGTGTTTCAATATGTGGGTTTTACCGCAAACCAACCAAGTTGGGCTCACTTCAACGTTATAGGGAGTCTATCGTTATAAAGGATAACGTTATAAAGAGTTTACACTGTATTCAATTTCTTTCAAATTTTATTTACTATACTGTCAACGGGAAAGAAAGTCATTTTCATAATAGGTAAGTTAAAAGATATAGAAACTAATATTCCGAGACATCACTATACATTACATAATAGGTAAACCATTAGGACAGTATAAATGGTTAAGTAGATGAGTCAGACTTATCATCATCAGAACACTCATCATCAGAGAAGATACCAGCTTTAAGGTCTTTAATGTGCCATCGACCAATACTTTTTCCTGTTTCATCCTTTAACTCATACACTAAGGAAGAAATAACGCGGTATACTGTGCATTGGGTATATTTTGGTGAGGATTTAGCGGAAATATATCTGGCTTTGTAAGCAATTGTACCATAAAAATTTCCAGGGACAGGTACATGTCGAGCAAACACAAGGAACGAAGGGGTAAAATTGGTGACCTCATGTTTCGACAGCCGAATCACTTGAGCTATTTTATATATTTTTTGATCCCAGGGCCTACGATCTTCAAAACTATATTTATTTATTTATTTATTTGGGATACAAACAGGACAAACCCATAAAAGTATCCACTAATAGTTACACATAATTTTACAAATTAGGTAAAATAGAAAGTATAAATATTATCATATAACTACATTAAATGAAAGTAAATACAAGTATACAAAAAAAAAGAGAAAAAAGAGAGAACAATAGTAGGTAATAAAATAGAATTAAATTTGCAAAAATTAGTCTTTCAGTAGTTTTTTAATCAAATCTGCATTGTGGTAAAAAATATCCATTTCGACAATACTGGACAATTTATTATAGGTATTTGTTATTCGGTGAGCAGGAGAATTTAGAAAATAATTGGTGAGTGCCTGATGTGTGATAAAGGTATAATTGTTTATAGTTGAGTGGCTGGGAATACGAAGTGTTATGAAGTTTGTAAGTTCAAGGCAATCTATATTGTTATTGAGGAGTTTATGAATAAACAGTACATCCGCAATTTGCCTACCATGCTCTAGTGATATTATCTTTAAATTAGAACGAATACGTTGCCCATCCACATCGGGATAAAATTTTCTTTTACAACATGAAATAAACTTGTTCTGGACTGTTTCTAATTTTGAAATATAGACCGAATAACGCGGGTTCCAAATAGTAGAACCAAACGTTAATATACTATTTACGTATGCCATATATAATGA
Organism: Galerucella tenella; assembly: GCA_910591685.1. Classification (NCBI taxonomy): domain Eukaryota; kingdom Metazoa; phylum Arthropoda; class Insecta; order Coleoptera; family Chrysomelidae; genus Galerucella; species Galerucella tenella. The sequence continues at coordinate 14,476 of CAJUYH010004522.1, forward strand.
TCTAACGGTAAGAGGATTTTGAAGTTCGAAACATGTTCTGTATATGAAGCCCAACTGCTGATTAGCTTTTCTAGTTATAATTTCATATGTATTGTAATTCAAGTCTGAATTACAACTAGAAAATTGTATATAATTACACTTTGAGACATTTAAAAACAAATTATTTCTCAGACAGTAGTCGGACAAATTGTCTAAGTCTTCTTGCAATCGAACTCTGTCGTAAGCACATGAAATTGAGTGATATATTTTCAAATCATCGGCATACACAACAAACTTAGCAAATTGAAAGCAACTAGAGATGTCATTTATATATAAATTAAAAAGTAAAGGACTTAAATGGGACCCCTGAGGTACTCCTGAAGTAGTTACCACAGCCTTAGATTTAAAAGCACCTAAAATTACTTGCTGTGACCTATTTCTGACATATGAGTCGAACCATCTTAATAAATTACCATGTATACCGACTTCAGAAAGTTTTGAGACAAGGACGGAATGATCTAATTTGTCGAAGGCATTACTGAAATCAGTATACACAGAATCGACGTTATGCCTATCATTTAGACTTTTAAGTATGTATTCAACATATATGGTTTATTTACGATAAAAAGACGATGACGTTGCAAAACAAAATATTGTGATGTTGCCAAGCTGTAGTTTTTTCCTTTACTTAACGAAAACTAGAAAAGTCAATCTGATGTTAGATTGACAGTAGGTCCTTATACCTTATTCTGTGCTCTATAGAACCATCTTCAAGAGCACTGTAAGGATCTATGGTAAGGGTTTACGCTAAAAGGAATCAATCACCATGCAAATTTAAATATTGTTCCTTTATACAATATCTATTATCATAAAAATAGAATGAAGAATATTGTATCGACTTCGGTAGCTGGTCAAGTATAGGTGTGCTTTTAGACTTTTTATATATATCTGTGATAATCCACCAAATCAAATTGAATTAATTAAATTTAAAGTCAACATTTCTTTATGAAAAACTGGCATGACCTGCTCAAAGTCACTGCTCCTTCTGCTAATAGTTTGAATATTGCATGACAATTATGTTAAGTCACTACCTGCCTGATTTTATATTGTATTTCAAAGTTTTACTTCTGTTAATAATGAAAACAATAACTTGGGAATATACATTTTATTTCAAATAGGTAAACTGGTTGGTTATTACGATACAATTATTTAATCTAAACATTTATGTGCCCCTGAAATAATTCCACAATAATTTCAGAACTACCTACTTACTTTCCTTTTTTGTGAGTGGGCCACTTAAAACAGTCCACCCTGTTATTTGGCAATCTTCATTGAATTAAAAAAAACATTCTGTTTTTTTTTAATTTGTGTATTATAGAATAACTGTACCTAATCAATTTAATAATAGTTATTAGTGATTTCGAAAAGGTGGAAATAAAGCAAATTGGATAAAGATATACAAAAAATAAAACACAAGATTTCTACTACTCCACCACAAAATCATCACTGTCAAAATTAATAATAAGTGCCAAGTGGAGGTCTATCGAATACTACTTCTCTATCCCATCAATATTGTATAATTTTTTTTCGTGTGCTCTACTGTCTTTGACCAAAAATATCAGGAGTCACTTTTTCTAAAGACTTTTTCCATGCACCTAATGCTTGTTCTGTTGAAGAACCATCAGTTCCCACATGATCTCTATAAATTTTTTTATCTATGCCTCAAATATGTTCAATTGGGTTGAACATACAGTGGTAAGGGAAGTCTAAGCACTTTGTGGCCATATTTTTCTGATAATATGTCAGCTTCATATACTGTTTGTGGTTTATTCCTACAAAAATGTATATATTTAAACAAAATAAGTTATCTCAGTATAACCATAATATATTGAATAATGTTCATATCAAGTTACAGTTTAACTAAATTCAATAATTGGGTTTTGAAGAAAGTATTTACAAAAGGAATATCATTTTGTATCAACCAGATCTGTATATCAGCCTTTTTGGTAGCTGTTGTTAGTACTTTATCGATCACTGTACTGTGATAACTTGCATTATCCATTACAATTGTGGCAGGTTCTTCCAAGTTCACTAAAATTTTTCAAGGTTATGTGCTCCTTTGAAAAAATATTGTGTTAGTTAATTGTGAATAAAACGAAACAGTGAATTCAATATACTCACTGTTTCCATACATTTCGTATATAACATTTCGGAAAGCATTTTGATCAAAGTTATCAATTTCAACAGTGGGTTTTATGCGTTGTCTCTTTTTAGGTGGGCTTTTAGGCTGTTCACCTCTAATATTCTTGGCGGCAATACGGTTAACAGTGGTAACGCTAAGTTATAAAGCTTCTGCAACTCTCTACAATATAATAACATCAATTTATGAAAGAATAATATATCAAGTTTAATTAACCTAACCTAACATTAAAAACATTTAACCATTTACATTTAAATATGTAAGAATGATATTAATAATGATGAATAGAAATAGCGAATACTATTACTTACGTCTCTTACAGTAAGCGGGCCCCCATTTCGGCATTCTCGTTCAAAATAGCTCAACAAAGATGATACCATCTCTTGACATTTACTGTTCAGCTGCTTCGGCATTTTATAACTACACACTGCAGATTTGCCTAAATAATTAGTATTGAAAATAACTGTTTTTTTAATCTTGAAGAAGCAATGAATTTAAATGCACCAAAAAAACTTGTAAACATCAGACGATGATCGAATGTCAATAAACGTCAAAACATGCTGGGGAATTTTACCAGTTGATCTGACAACGTCTTGAAGTTTTGCCAACCCGTTATCTGTAAATTGCATTGGCAGTTGAGGATAAGTTGTATTTACGGTTGGTAAATTAATATTTATTCTGATAAGCAGGAAAGTAACTAAAAATGACGTCATCGTCTTTTTATCTTAAATAAACCATAGGAATAAATTTGTATCTACCGAACGTTTTTTCATGAAGCCATGCTGTTCAATGTTAAGTATGTTTTTTACGTCATGATAAAGAAAATCAAAAATGATACTTTCAAACACCTTACTAAAGATGTTTAATTTAGAAATAGGTCTATAATTTTCAACTCTATTCTTGCTTCCAGATTTATGAATTGGTGTAATAAAGGCTGTTTTCCATGTATCAGGAAATTGACCTGAACTGAGAGATTTATTTAATAGCAAAAATAATGGCTCTATTAGCGATTCCTTACAATTTTTAATAAAATCAGTACGTAAGTAATTCATCTGGCCCAGGACCATTGGGTGAATTTTCAATTTTTTTTATCAATAGTTTCACGAGTAATTGTGTAGTTAGAAATATTCAGTGGTGTGTTAGTATACATTTTACTAAAGTTACTAGCATCACTACTTACAAAAACAGAAGAGAAATGATCTGAAAATATATCACAAATTTTCTGTAAGTCGGTAGTAGGGCCCTGAGCAGTGAGCAAGTTATTAGGGAAATTATTTGCTTTTCTTTTGCTTTTTACAAATTGCCAAAAATATTTAGAATTATGAATAATTCGTTTCCACAGTAGTCAAGTATTTTTTATAATCTTCATTTATTAAAAATTTTGATCTGCCTCGTAAAATTTTGAATGTTAAGTAATCTAAATTATTATGGTATTTCTTCCATCGACAGTGAAATTTAATTTTTTCTTTAATCACTTTTATTGTAGAAGAAGAGAACCAATGAGGGTATTTTTTATAATAGCTGGGATATTGAGGTACATGTAAGTGAACGATCTGGTCAATAATATTGTAAAACAGATTAATTGCTCTATTTATGTCAATTGAATGAAATTTAGCTGCCCAGTTAACACTACATGAAAGTCGGTTAATTTCGTGATAATTTGCCAACTTGAAATTCCAGTGATATTGGTTAACAACTCTAGTACAAATATTGAAAGGAATATCCATATCGAATTCAAAGGTACAGTGGTACTGATCCTCGGGAACTAATGGATTAGATGAAAGACGTACATTTTTTATTGAAAAACTACTGCTAAATATGAGGTCTAGAGTGTTGCCAGATATATTCACATTTGGGTTATACTGAACCATATCAACCAGAGACATAGTGTCGACTAATAAGCTAGATCTAGGATTAATATATTTATTTGGCTTACAATAATCTCCCTCGTTCAATAACCATTTCATTTCAGGAATATTGAAATCTCCACATATGACAAAAGTATCGTTAATATTATTTAAGTAACTATCAATAAGCTTAGTACAAAAAAAGTTTAATGCAGCCATGTCTCTGGTCTCTGGTCGTATAGCTGTTACAATAGATTTATTTACTCTTTCGGTGTGATTAATTTGGGGATGGAAGTTAGCATTATACCAAACTTTTTGGACAGAATATTTATCCATGAGATTTTTGAATAGATGACTCGTGAATTGTTTACCGTTGTCGCAAGAGAAAATTTGAGGAGCTCCGAAAATAAGAAAGACATGATTTTCCAAGAAATCTACAACTGAACGAGCGGTAGCCTGACGTAAGGGATGCACCAATACAAATTTAGTGAACCAATCAACTACAACAAGTGCGAATTGATTACCTTTACGAGATCTGGGATATGACCCTAAAAGATCACACGATATTACTTGAAAAGGAAAATTAATATTAAGACATTCGGCCTGATTCTATAAGGGAGTGGTTACAACTTAACCACTCAGCTGAGTGGTGAAAAGCAAGGTCAGTGATTAAGGTAACCACTTTATCGGATTTCGGATTCTATAACAACAAAGTGCTTAAATTTTTAACCATTCTAACCTCCAACCTCTAACCTCCTAGAGATAATTTAGAAACATTTATTTTTACGTTAAAAGTTTTTAGAAAGTCCATACCGAGAAAAATATCGTGTTTAACAGAAGGTATTAGATACAATTTCATAAACCTAGATATCTTGTCTATGATGACTTATGTTTCGATATAACCAACAACTTCCTGCAACTTACCATCAACAAGACAAGAAATTTTTTTATCGAAAATCATGATATCGACATAAGGTCGATTATCATTTTCCCTATTATACAACAGTGATCCTACGGTTTCCAAAGATTTGGGTCTTAGTTTTGAAACAGTTGGAGATATTGAATTGTTTTTATAGAATCTTTTTACAAACAGAAGCCATGAATTCCAGTCAGCCTCAATTTCCTGGTTATTGGGAGAAAAATTTGTAATTGGAAGATAATTTATAGAATTCATCTGAAATGACCAAACGAGATATCAGTTGCCATAAAGTCCTTTTTAAAATTATTGGCCAGAGTGGCACTGTGACGTCATCGATTACTATTACGTCACCTGGTACCATTCGTAGAGAAGTTTACAACACTTTATTTTCACACTTCAAATTTTATTAATGTAAGTGTAGCCGTTCAAAAGATACGAGGAGGAGGGGACTTTTGAATAGCACTGTATACTTCACAAGCTGTTTTAACTAACTGCTTCCCACGAGAAAGCTTTCATTCTATTTTTTTCGTATTTTTGAACTCACCTATAACAAGTTTTGAGAATGTGACATTCATAAACTTTCTTTCGCCTTTTCCGCCTTCCCAACTGTATAATTCAGCAAACTCATTAGTGATTATTTTATACTGAAGTTTTCGAGTCATTTTAGGCGCTGTAGTTCCTGCCATTCTGCTATGCTCTCTTGCCTAAACAGAAGCAAACACAAATATAACATATCTGTAAATAAGTATTTGACATGATCTTATGACTCACCAATTTTCTCAAATTTATTGTATCACTTGAAAATTGCTCACATACAGCCAAGCTATCATCATTATTGACTGGAAGCAGCTCCAGTCCAGTCGCAAGTGTCTCTTTCCCACCATTTTTTGGTTTAAAGTTCTCCAAAAGACTATTTATGGCTTCAAATTGTTCATCATGGCCACTTAACTTGGCAATAATAATATTTAAATTTGTTGAAACTTATCGTTTGAATTCTAGAAACAAAATTAAAATGTATGTGTCACAATAAAATACTATTACTAAAATACTTCGTCCAACTGTCTCAACAAGAAATGAACTAACATACACCAATGAATACATTATTACCTTTATCAACAGAGTTAATTTTGTTCAAATTAGAGGTAACAAATATTGGGGTAGAATTTCCACCTATACTTTTCATGGGTGTAGGAGTACTGTGTCCATAAGGAATAATTAAATTAGGGTATCACATCGGGATTTGATGAAATTATCAGCATTACTACATTTGGGCAGAGGAGTGCTGTCCTGATCCTAATTAAAAAAATATTGCATACAACATACAAGCCAAGTACCTATTATACATTCTATATTCCTGAATTTAATCGAGAGTTAACTTTAGCTCACCCTAAAACAACTGTTTTTCGGAGTAACTTCAGTGTGCTTTCTCCCCATCTGAAAAAAAATAATAAATTCAGGGAGTAAGTACATTATCGATTTTTTTATAAATGAACTTTTGTTGGCAAATGCTCCATTTTTGTGTTATAAATGTATTAGATATGTTAATATGGTAATTTTTTTTGCTTCATCACTCCAAAATGTATTTAATTAATGAATAAAATTTTGCTTTTCATGCTAGGGTTAAACCCATCTTTATATTACAACAAAATTTCCAAGTTATTTTTACAGAAATTCATTCCTTTATATAAGACGAGGAAAAGGCATTGGTTTTTCCCTAGTGACGAGATCTCAAAAAAGCCTTTTTTAACTGCTCTTTATGTAAACTATTGATTTGTTCTCTTTGTTACTTCTTGAATCGAAAACTGAATTCCCTTATCTTGCCTGAAAAAATAAAATTATACATTTATTATGTGCCTATCATGTTTTCATAAGTTTTTATTGTCAGTGACTGTATTATGTTGATACCTGCTTAGGCAATTTTGGATAATCATCATCAGTACATTCCTCTCTCTCTGAATCACTTGACTTATCTCTCATATCTGTATTAGTGATTGGAGTTGTTAAGTGAAGTCTATTTTGGATTCTCTTTCTTGTTGCTGTCTCACTTGTTGATGAAAGCTCATGTTTCGTCCTCCTGTAATCTTTTACGTTAAAACACTTATCAATAAGCTTCTCTTTCTCTGAACCAAATAAGCAGACAGGCGTAAACCACATGTCGATATTTTTATATTTAGATGGATAGATTAATAGAAATTATGATTTAATACCTATTCAATTTAACATATCAAAATTGTCATCTGAATTAATAAAAAAACTTTATTTCCAGGTATTATTGAAACCCCCCCAAGATAATCTATACTTCAAAATAGCTGAAGAATATAATAAGGCGGTGACAACTTTCATCAATTTTCTTTCCTATTCCAAATTATGTATTGTTTATAAAAAAATGGTTTTTCTATAGTTAATTGTATAATGAATACTACATCTAAATATTATTCAAACTATTTGTAGAAAAACTTTTATAGTTTTAGTTATTTATTTACAATTTGTTTCAATAATATGATTATATCGGTGATATTGAGTAGCTGTCTGAAATTAATGATAAACAAGCAGAAGACACACCGACAAAGATTTTGCGAAAATTTCTTACTTGAGGATATCTATAAAATCAGATATTACAACCAAAATAATGGACCAAACGAGTCTCATTAACCCTAGACCGGTATTGATATTCAATTATATGTAATTGATATTTTACGTAAAATACTACTTGGTGAAATTAATAGTTCTAAACTAGTAAAACACAATTGGTAAACTATATACTGAAGAGGGATGCTTATTTAAATATTCATGGTAACATTGGTAGCTAAAAAAAATTTCAACAAAAGTAATAAAAAAACAAAACAAAAATATTTTATATTTCCCAAAAATAGCACTTTACCGTTCGGGACTAAGATGTTAAAATGAAACTCGGGGACTATGATCAGTCTCATACACCGACTGTCAAAAAAGCGTTAAGGTGAAAAAAAGTTTGAGTAAATAGAGAGACATTGCTTGTTAAAAAATGGTCTGCGGTAATTACGTTTGCGGTATTTTGACGTTTATTGAATGCGCGATTCACTTCTTTACGTCTCTAATGCTAATAACGTTTAGTGTTATTATAAATACGGCACATAATTGTCCTGATAAGTTGAAAAAATAGAACAAAACGCATCGGATTTCTTAGGCTAAGGTTTTTGTTCATCATTGTGTTTATTGTTTAGATGGTGTTTAGTTTGTGTTGTGGTTTTCGTTTAAATATGCAAATAGTAAGGTTGTTTGGTTTTTGATTTTTTTTAATTATAAGTATATACAGAAAAATACAGGTTATGTCACTTTCTACATAACGCAGCGATACGTTATTAAACTATAGTGATGGCAATAGCTCTTATTTCCAAATAAATTTCAGGTAGTCCGTTATTAAAATAGCGCTATATAAATACCGCAGCGTATACGGTATTGCAATTGGCAATATTATCTCTCTATAGTCTGTACAGAAAGTACGAGGAGTAATAAATCATTCATTTAAGTAGATTTCATAGACGTACCAAAATATATTTTAAGAGGGTATACCGTAAGGTACATTTTGTATTGAACGAATGAGTTGCAGCTATGCTAAAGAATATACGATTTAGGTCAGAGGTAACGGGATGTACTAATTTTAATAAAAAAAAAGTGATAGAGGTACATAAATTTTAGTAAGTTTGATAAAGAAAGGCAACACAGTTTATTCATAATAGAAAACAAACCAATCTGTAACAATAATTATTTTATATATTTTTGTATATATGTGTGTATAAATGCTGGATATACAGTTTCCAAATCTTGGCAAGATGAAAACATTAAAAGCGGAAGGCAGGCATTCGTGGAAGGTTTGTCGTTAGGTTTGCAGCCACCATCTGGAAAAGGAAAAAGACTTATCATTGTCCATGTTGGAAGTTCTGAAGGTTTTGTTGATGGTGGATTATTAACTTTTATTTCAAAACGCACGGGGGACTATCACGAAGATATGAATGGGGATGTCTTCGAGGAATGGTTTGTTCAAATGTTGGATCTGATTCCAAAAGGGGCTGTTATTGTTATGGACAACGCAAGTTACCATTCACGGTTACGAGAAGCATTGCCCACAAGTCGTTGGCGTAAAGCAGAGCTTTTGGAGTGGCTTATTTCAAAAAATATTAAGTTTCCAAAAGATCCACTAAGGAAAGAACTTTACAGAATTGCAAAAATGAACAAGAATAAATACAAAACCTACATTGTAGAAGAAATGGCTTCTTCTCGTGGTATATCAGTTCTTCGACTTCCCCCTTATCATTGTGAACTTAATCCCATAGAATTAATATGGGCTCAGGTAAAGGGGGAAGTTGGAAAAAAAAATACTACTTTTAAAATAAACGATGTTGTGAAATTGTTTGAGAGTGCTGTAAGTCATGTTAGTAGGGAAAATTGGACAAACTGTATCGAGCATGTTATCAAAGTAGAGGCAAATATATGGAAAATTGACAATATTTGTGATGATTTAATCGACCCTATTATTATTCATGTCAACAACGATTCTTCCTCTTCCGAGTCGGATATAGAATAAAATGTAAGTAATAAATGTATTCCAATAATTATTTCTTTTCATTTTTTATTATATTATAATTTAAAACGTATTTTTTTCCCAAAATACACACTACTGCATTGCGTTATTGCTTATCTGCTAATCCTTTAACAATGAAGAAACCCTAAACTTTGCTACCACTGAAACAAATACGGGGTCGATCTACCTGGTTTTTAGATTTACGGAAGAAATGTAATTTAAAGTAAGAGATTTATCAAAAATTTCATGGTGCTCCCTGTAAAGGTTTTGCATACTTAATTAGGGTTTATTACTCCTCGTACTTTCTGCACAGACTATAATATTTTATAACAAAGGGAGGACATTGAAACTCTGCTTCTGTATGTTTTACGTCTATTAAAGATTTTTAAAACAGTACTACACCATTACCAAAAATAAACAACTAAGAAAAATCTTGTATGACAAGTATGTTCACTAAAACCAAAAAATTTTTTTTACAAAAATAAAAATTAACGTGACGTTTATAAAGTATTAGTGGTTCATACCAACTAACCTAATAAATTGTCCAACAGTCTAACTCAAAAGCGAAATTTTTTGTCAAAGTCACTCATACATTATTTGCATATAGGGGTCAAATGTTCTAAACAGGTGAAGTTATTACACTTATGAGTTTTTCTGCTTTTTTAGTGGAGCAATAAAAACAACGCCCGTTTGTAGGGTTTGTGGGAGGTTAATTTTCGTTCATCCCGAAGATCTCTTGTATTGTCGACTTAGTAGTTCTGGGAACACCGTTGCCATTAACACTTTTCTCCATAAGCCTCTAGTAGTTAATATCCAAGGTCTTATAAAAAGATTCTTCTTGGGATGGGAGTTTTGTATAATCCAAGGTAATATTCCTGTTTGTTCCGTGTATTGATTCTGTCAATGTCTCAACATAATAATTCGCTAATGGTAATCCAGCTATTTCAGTGGATTCTCGGATATAAGGAGCAGCATCTACTGTGTACTAGATACATTGCACAACAACAAGTTTCAGGTCATATTTAGGGGTATGTACATATGAAACACACAATGTCCACAAAATCCTACCGGCTGCTCGTCGATGGTTACATATGTACCTGGTTTGTACGAAGTTCTACATGCCTCTATAAACTTATTCTTGTCTTCTTTCCTCTCGTGTATTGGTACCATCATAACTTAAACAAGCTGTTAAAATATCTTCTGTATGTATTGTTTTTTCTCTTATTTTTTTGGGAATCAAACCACAATAATGACAACGGTAGCTGGAACGCTACCGAAACGTCGAAATAGAAAAAAAAACATTATTGTGGTTTGATTCCCCAAAAAATAAGAGAAAAAAGAATAAGCCGTTTAAAATTGAATACGTTTTTGACTCATTGTTGCTTCATATCGCGTACGACAGAAAGGTAATTATCCTTCAAAGCTCCTGCTAGAATATATAATTCAAGGAATGCTTTTAGTTCCTCCAAACTTGTATCGGAAACAAACGCTGGTTCCGTATCGAACTTTTGCTTTGCGGAACAATTTTGTATTTCACTGTTATATTCAAAATATCGTCCGTAAAAAATATCAGAAAACCGCGTACTGGATCGAGTATATTCTGGCGGATGTCCTGGTTTTAAGGGGCCCACTCACTAGGAAGGAAGCGCGTAGGCTTGAATGCGCGTGTTACGGGGTACAGTGAAAATGTTGAGTGTATAGGGGCCCACTCACTAGGAAGGAAGCGCGAAGGTTTGAATGCGCGTGTTACGGAGAAAATGTTGTGTGTATGGCTTTCCGCCGTTCGAAATTTGGAATGCGCAATACGCTTGGTCGGAATCAGGATAGTTGATTTTTAGCGTGCGCAGTGCTCATCGTACGGGGAAGAACGAAAGTGTATGTGCAACAAGTCTGTGCACGTTTCATATTTCTACCAGTACTGTGTCGGTTTCATTATTTTTATATTGGATATTTTTTCCAAAAAATGAATGATGTAAGAGTAATGTCGGAAGATTTCATAACAGAATTTCTAGAACTTTACAGAAGTTATCCCTGTTTATGGCAAATTAAGAATACAGTTATCGCAACAAAAATTCCAATTGCCAAAAATCGTAATGTAGCAGTGAGTCTTTCATGTGGCGTTATAGCTTGCCGCATACGAGTGTTTTATTTTTGTATTAGGAGCTAAAAAAATCCAAGATTTAACAAAAAAAATCCAGTTTTTCTGAACCCACTAACGGAATATTCCATTGATGCACTCCGTTCATAGGCTTCAACAAATAGCTTTCCCACTTTAAACGGAGTTACAGCTCGACCAGGATTATTTTTTAGCCACGTGGTAATTACTTGAATAGCCTCCTGCATGCTCACCTCGCTCCAGTTTTGACGAAGCGATTTTCTCGTGTATTTACCAACCATATTATCTAAAATGAAAATGCACTTCAGCAGCCTATAATGACATAGGTATGTCATTTTACCCCAACACCGTGCATGTTATTTTACCCAAAACAATGATTTCTTAGAAATTACTAAATCATAATTTTAAAAGCACTGAACAAAAGTTTAACTACACTAAAATAAGAAGAAAAGTATATTTTCTTGAGTCGAGAAAAACGACTTTTCAAGATTCGACGAAGACGCGCGCGGCTTGTCACGCTAAATAAACTAGACTGAGATCAGGGATGAAGAACGTTAGCAATTAGGTATTTCGGGCGGCGTTGTCACTTCTCAGAGTAGCAATATAGCCAATATGTCATTTTACCCGAGTATGTCATTTTAGGCCAGTTGTCTCATTCTGTGATCTACTCACGGATGCTAACTTGCTTCCGTATGTTCTTTCCAAATCGAGTTTGGAAGACTAACTACCCAACAGGTGCGATTCCATGTTCTCATTTGGCAACCACTCTG
>CAJUYH010004523.1:0-26848 GCA_910591685.1 Galerucella tenella
AATTATGGTGGCTCTATAAACCATACAATAAAGCGTATCACTTGTGTTAGATTTAGATGTTGGATGGGTGGACGGTCATGGTTAGTTTGATAACATCGTCTCCTTAGGTCGCAGCCTGTTTGTCGGCCATGTCTTGAATCTTTCAGCCATGCGACAGAGCACCTGCCCATCACCATCAAGTTCAAGAGACTTGTTGGCCAATTAATTAATTTAATGAGCGTCGCTCGACTCAAACCGCTTCGAGCTACGTACATTGGCAACACAATGACCCTTTCTAGTAGGTACCATAAAACAAGGATAGTGAATACAGGGACTGAGAGAGATTAGATGAATGTATATAGTGCAAACGTGTGTTGTGCTAGCGTGTTTTCGGTATATGTAGTCCAAGTTGTATCCTATACTATATTGACATGAACGGTGTTGAATTGAATCGAAGCACCAGCCGATAGTAAATCGATTTCTCGTTGCTCCAAGTGAAGAAAGACAAAAGCTTAAATTCCAGTCCGCTGATAGTTACGACAGAGTGAATGTTTAATTGAGATTCAGTTCACTTTACTTCATTTGGAGTATCTGGATCTTTGAAAATACTCTCTAAATGTTCATCTAATACGTGAAATTTCGAAGGCTATATAATGAAAATGTTCAAATTGAACCTCATATATATTATGTGATAGACTGAAAGGTCGGTGATAAAAGCTGTATTTCCGTTTACTTATATTTAATTTCGTTTTACCAATAGATTATTATAGATTATTCACTTTAATCTGATATTATGTTGGATGTAGCACGTTTCCCATGAGTTTAATTTGCCACTAACTCCGATACATGGTGGTTGCTTGTCAACAAGTCGTGCGGGACTTCATTTAATTAGATGACAAGGTTGAGGATGCTTCTTCCACAGGTCCAATGGGGACTTGAAGATCGACATTGAGTGAGATTCCCTGGCCGATAGAATATTGAAGCAACGAGCAAGCGGTTGTTGGCTCAATGACGAAGCAATGCACCAATATATAGACGTACCAAGATGATGGTATTCAAACTCACGTAAAGGGTCATACGTACACATATACAAGTATGCGCAAAGTGAAAGCGGTTAGTGGATTCTCCTAAACATCGTCCTCGCGACTACGTGGCATCACCCTCAACTGATGTCGTCAACATTAGGGATGTCGTGTTCGTATGGTACGCTCAACGGGTTGTCGTTTGTTGAATATTCAACGTGGCCTTTCTCCAGCATCATCTAAAATACACACACGGGTGTGTGCATGTATCCAGTGTGTCTATGCATCAACATATATATTTATGTTTCTGTGACAGCTCAGGTGCTTGATGCTTTGATTCAATGGCAATGTACACATGAGCACCCACTGGACAACTGATCCATGCAATTGTTTGTAACAGTCGAACTCCCATTTGTTCCTCACTCATTATATGAAACTCAATCAATACATCATGAAATAGTATTCATATATGGGATTAAAGTGACATACCGTATTTTATTTATTTATTTTACTTCTTTATCATACGCATTTTTACGCTTTAGATTATTTTATTTTGTGTTATATATATATATATATATATATTTCTGACATTTCGTATGAGTGAATATGACTGAGCTATTCAATCGTGAAACAGCGAGAATAAAAAATGGAAAAAGAAGTGAGCGAGAAAACAAAGTCATTCATGGAGCTTTTATTGCTGAAAAAAAAGAAAAATAAAAAAAAAAAGTAAAAATTAAAAAGCGGCAAGTGGGAGGGAGATAGAAAGGCTTTAGTTTTTTTCATCCGCCTCAGCCGCAGAGGAAAGCGTTGGGGATTCTATTTTATCGGTATCGTCGTTAATTGCACTGGTGTACAGTACACAGTCGATAAAAGCTCGTATTCGTCTCGGTTCAAAATGTATGGTCGTGGCCGATGGTCAGTACTTGAATATATATATAAACTCACATATATTTATGGCGGTTTGTTAACGTATCATAGGTTTATGCATGTACATGTGTGTGTGTGTGTGTGTGTGTGTGTGTGTGTGTGTGTGTGTGTGTGCGCGCGTGTGTGTGTAGTACGCAATGGACAAAGTGGGTCATTCTCGTTAACGTCCGTTACTTTCCACTATCGTGGTGGCGCAAGCATGACCAGAACACAGAGAATGAGTTAGTAAATTCCAAAATTTTCCCTCTGTTTCATTGTATATATATATATATATATATATATATGTATACATTTAAAAGGGAGAGTGAGGGAAATATTTTTTCAACATTATTTTTTCTCTAATTTAAAATTACTTTGCAATAAAAATATAAATGACAATATACAGCATGTAATTTGTATCTTTGTTTGTTGCATTTATATGGAAATGTGAGATAATGAATGTGCAAAGACAGAAAAAAATTAATAGAGAGGACAAGAACAATGTAATAATAGCGACATATTAAAATTCACCTGACACTGCTGTGGCCCTTGACGGTTTGGTGATGAGGGTTTTGGTCTGGGTTTTTTCACACCCAGCTTGCCAGGATCACCTGGTACAGTTCTTGACTCTTCGCTGCTTCCTAAAAACAAACATAAAAAGACAAATGTACAGAATATTAATTATTTCTTGTGCATAAAGTAATATTAATATGTATGAAATAAATGATGAGTCAAAAGATTCAAATATCACAATTAATGTTGGTAATGCATATACTCCTAACATAATTTAATTAAATTATTGCAAAGAAAAAATTATAATTTTTCACATAGTTATTTCAAACAATTTTTCATTCAGTATAGTTTATTTATATGATTGATGATTTTGTTCGGTCAAATACACAAAATGCAAATTGTCCATGTCAATCTTTTTAAATCCCTTCACATATATGTGTACCGTTCGTTTTAAAAGTGATACAAGTTCATTTAGAAAAAAAATCAAAATATCTCGTAATTTATGCTTAATTCAATGCGAACTCTGTATTTATAACGAGTAAATATATATTATCTTCAAAAATAGCAATATATACTTTGTTCAATTTATAATTGTCTATTTTTTTTCTACAGGCTTCAATTTAATTTTCTACTTGTTTATGTCGGAGTGAAATAGCAAAATCCGTCAATTTAACTAATCTCTAGTGACTTGACTGAATTACACCACTAAAATTTTGACATAATCTTCCTTAATTCTGTAACATCACTAGGGATTTAATCAAATTATGGATTTTTTTATTTGACTACGACATTTATGCGAATAACATCAAAGTGCCTGGCGCTTCATCGGTATTAAATTGAAAAAATTTAAGTATTGTCTTTGAAAGGTATTATCGATTCTACAGTTGCTCTGTATATCACACACACATACATAGATGTACGAGATGTGATCACTTGACTTTTCTCAGCATTCGAAATGCGAGTTGATGGTGATCGACGAGAAATAGTGTGCTTGCAGCGCATCGACATATACAGAAGATTGATTGTTCTCTATATCCATGGTTGCATTTCTCGAGTAAACCTCCACTTCGTGATACTCTTGAATAGTCGATCGGCTGCGCGCAATGATGCCAATTATAGCAGCAGCTTGAAAGTGATTCTCTCATAAGGCTTTTTTGAAGTGAATACAAGAGCTAATTTCGCAGTGATTTTAAATATTTTACTTAAATTCGATAATATTTGAGTTTATCTTTTTTTTCTATTTTATTCGTCTTTTTTTCTCCATTCTGTATGTGGAGAGAATAATATATGTGCATGGAGTTAAAAAAATGAATTGTATCTGTCAGATATGAAAAGTTTAATCCGTTAATAAAATGCATTGTGCGATAAGTCATGGAGTATAAATTTTATCAGTTGAATTTCCTCTCTGAGTTTTGGAAATTTTTTTTATTTTTATATTTTGTAAAAGTGACATCGTTTCTCTTTGTTGCAAGTTGAACTGTAACCAGCAGCGAGTAGCACCTGTGACCTCTTCAGTCATTCTTTAGATAGTTCATTGCCTCCATGTGCGAGAAGAAAATAAAAGGAAAATAAATATACCCACATAAATATTATACATATACTTCGAGAAACGAATAGAAAGAGCTTAAATTATATGGGAATAAATATTATACAGAATTATTTTCTTTCCGAATGGAAACCATCAACATTTCTTATAGTAATTTACGTGTTGGTAATCTATAGTACTTAAAGCCGTACGTACTTCAATTTCGGAATAGTAAGAGATGAGGCGGTTGCTATACGTCACGCCATTTATTTTTGGTTAGCAAGTATTATAATAAAAAGTGAATTTAATAAAAGATCAAATTTATGAATAAATAATTGATTCTGGCATTGGGTCTGGCATTTTTGGGTGAAATATTGTGCAAAAAAAAAAATGAATCACGAAGCGATGAAAAATAAATTAAAACAGTAAATTAATTTCCACACATTAAATGATATAAAACTGTAATAAATCATATTATTAGTGTAAAAATCTCATCATATATATATAAATAAAAATATATATAAATATATGACAGAGACCTACAGAACGTGGACAAACAAAATTTTCCAATGCAACTAGACAATTTAAATTCAAAAATAAATTTTTTTGAATGAAAATTAAAAAAAAACTTAATCTTAACCTAGTCTTCCCTACATACATAAAAGGAATTAAAAAACCGACTACGTTCTTTCTATTATAGGATCAATATTCAGTATTTACAATTCGGTAAACAGAAATAATAACTTTTTTCCACGTGTAGAAATAACTGAAAAGTTTCATACGCCTTTTATATATGATTTTATTTTTCCTCATCCGAAATAAAAAGGATTTCTCGTTTCGCATTCATTTGTAATTGTGAAAAAGAATTGGAATATTCCCGTACATATATATTAACAACTGGTATGGAACGTAAATTGTATAAAGGACGATGAGTTCAGTAAAAATCAAAGGTTGTACCAAGCGCGCGTGCATTGTTGAAATTCTCTGGCGAATTGTTCAATAAATTTCTCGCATATTCGCTAATTATTTCGAGCGCTTCTAAAATTGAATGAAATGTTGGAGGTATAATATAATCAAAGTCCTCAATCGGGACGTCTAAAATTCCTTCAACCATTCAACTACTTCAAGTACAATTTGTTGGTATCCACTTTTTACATATAACAAAAATTAAAACACCATAATTTAATTATATGCAATTTTTTTTTATTTTGACATACTCTATATTATTCCAACTCCTTTCTCATATTTTAGTCAAAGAAACATAAACAAAGAGCACAATGTTTTGTTGATAATAAATAATGGTAGTTTCAGTCTTGTTTACATTTTAAAGTTGAATATTTTCAGAATGAATTTGTGTGTTTCATTTATGAAGCCAATAATTTGATCAATATTAAATTGCCCGTTGAATACAGCACTCGAGATATATATATATATATAAAAGTAAAGCTACAACAAACTTCATTTATATGTTTGTTATAAATGAACCCACACAAATTTAATTACAAAAATTGGTAAGGTTTTGAATTTCGAATTGATTGTGAATAATAATGAATAACATATTTCTGTTCATTCCCAATCAATGAATAATATTTTCACTTCACAAAGGTAAACATATATTTATTTATATATATATATATATATATTGAAAAACAATAAGTTTATTTATATTTTCGTTCTTTATATCTCTTCTATCGTCCTGCCCCTCAATCTCCATCTCGGTTATTCACCGTCAATGTCTGTTTGCTCTTATGCTAGCAATTCACAAATATATATTCGCAAACATGCAGAAAATAAAGTAGCGTGAATGTTGGTACAAATTTTACGAGTGTAGGAAATATATAGTGCACCACAATCTATATATATATACACAACTTATCTTTGTAAATTTGTGTACATATAAATAGTCTATAAAATTTCCAGCACAAAATGAATACATATTGCAGAAAAGAAAACATGAAATTATAAATTTGATGAAACACTGATTTTTTTAAGTATTACATGTAAATGAATTTTTTACTTTCATTTATTTATTCATTTCTTCATTGCATTTTTGCTTTCGCCATCTTTCTTTTTTACTTTTCATCACTTAGTGATCAGAAAGTATTGGTTTCGTCCGATTTGAAAACGCCAAAATAACGCATGTAATCGCATTTTTCAACAATAATAACTGGAATAACGGATAAAAAAACTTAATATTACTGTTCAATGGATTGCTTCCTTGAATAATATAAAAAAAAATTTCATGTTTTTGAAGGTGACGCACATGAAAAACGTGTTTTCTAGCGGACGTATGGACGAATATTTCATTTATATAGTGGGAGTATCTTGAAAACTGCTGGACCAAACAAATAAAAAATTTATAGGGAGTTAATTGTTATCGAGCTACCAATAAATTGTTATGTTAAATTTTGTTTCGATTTTCCGTTCGTCGTAAAATAACAATTATATGCGTTTTCAAACGAAATACGTATATTTTATAGAATTTATGTGACGAAAAACATAGAAGCCACATGATCTCAGGAGTGGCTGTTTCAAAAGATCGGAAAATTTGTACATAGCATTTGGATATCGGGGGGGTTATAAATGGTGGCGTCATAATTCGATATGACTTTCGGTTTGACCGGGGATAACAAATATGTGTTTTCTATTGAGGTAACATATGCAATAAAAATAGAAGCCACGTGATCTCAGGACTGGTTTGATAAAAAAGTCTGAAATTTTGAACATAGCATAAGAATTTTCGGAGGATCATAAGTTGCTATGGCTCATTTCGATCGGACCTATATATAGTGAGAAAATGACGTTTATATCTATTGTGGGAAAATTACGTATAAAAGTACGTACATTGCATTCTGATGACGCGTAACGCGTCACCGATCTCAACAAACCTTGCTAGAGTTTTGTACTTCCGAGAATCCCTTTTCGTCAATGAAAATACCAAAAGAGGC
Source organism: Galerucella tenella (assembly GCA_910591685.1). Classification (NCBI taxonomy): domain Eukaryota; kingdom Metazoa; phylum Arthropoda; class Insecta; order Coleoptera; family Chrysomelidae; genus Galerucella; species Galerucella tenella. Next base: position 6,894 of record CAJUYH010004523.1, read on the forward strand.
ACATGACCGTTTAATTACCCCAATAATTTAATTCAAACACTTGTTTATTTGGATCGCAAATTTTTATAAATTAACAAATTCATATTGTGGTATTATTATTGAAATGATTTATACGATCAAAGAACAATAGTGATGAAAAGTACCGGACAAGTCTACTTGTCTAAATTTTTTTTTGTGGTTTTAGTGAATTTTAATAGCTAATATATGAAAATTGAAGATGGTATAAGATGAATGGTAAATCTAGAGATGCCGGCAGTTGAAATGAAGAGAAAGGTAATATTATTTCCTTTTCGTGTATAATTCAGCGGATTTCAAGTGGTGAGTTCTTGATTTATTAATTTTTGATTAACTACTACTGCTATATATCTCCTACTGTATATACTACTTGCACCCCTGTTTTTCGCCCAGTTCTTCTTCATATATATATATTTATATGTGTGTACATTCACGTTGAATAGGTGGAAGACTGAAATTCACTGATGGGGAATAAACTCATTTGCCGGGAAATAAATTTATGAAGTTGATTTACTTCTTATCTAGTCTTTTTTCTTCTCTTTTTGCGACAAATCTTGAAGTTATGTTACTTAAAAATTTTCTATTATATATATTTTACTTTACTAAATATAGATAATAAGCTTGAAGAAATTGCAGACGTGGTTTCATTTCAAATAAATCAATAGAATATTTTAAAGATTACTTTGGAAAACAGTTGATTTGTTGCTTATATTTTCTTAGAGATTATTGTTATGAAAATATTATTCAACATATTTTAAATTATCTGCTTCGAATTTGTCGGAGTTGTAAAAATGCAATGATGCAGCTGTATGATACATTTTGATTTCATTCAAAGTTTCATAATCACTTTTCAAATTTATGATTTTTAAGATTAGGTCTTCAAGAGGACAAAAACATTTATTTGTGAGTCGACATAAAATTTTACGCAAGCATCATAAATGCATTTCATTACCGTGTAAATGTTAAAAAATTGGATATTTTATATACCAAAGTCGAGAAGTCAAGCAAATAATCTCTAAGAAAAATTCATACATCAGCCACGTTATCAAATTTAATCTGTCTATCTTTTTTCAGAACTCCGACTGTAACCACATCGATAATCATTTAGAAGAATCTTTATAAAGTTATATCAGGGCAATACCATGAGAATTTTGAACACAAATACGGCCATAAATTTTTTTTAATATAAAAACTGGGGAATCTTTATCTCTCTCGTTCAAAGTAACGCTAAATATGTATGCACAATAGCAAGTTTCTATCTTTCATTGTTCCCAGGAGAAAAATTTTCAAAAATTACCTGAAACATCGTCTAGACAAAAAAATATATAGCCTTTTGAAGAGGTCATAGTACAGCCGTTGTGAAAGTAACGTGCTATAATCTCGTGTGAGTCCAAATCTGCAATTTTATGATCCAAATAATTCAATTCCAAAATCAAATTGGTATTTGTTCCTATAATTAGAGGAAAATCAATATCTCATTTGCCTTTCATTATTGCAATCATTCAATCTGTCACAACTTTATGATTAAACAGTTGAGGTTAAATGTATAAATTGCCTTAATATATTATTTGAATTATCAAAGGCTCAATATATCGAAAAAGTATGGTTTAATATATTTAGTTTGATGCAAGTAGTGGTCCAAATATTTCACATTTTCATTAAAAATAAAACACTCGGTATACATTCAAGTGAATATATGTCCATGAAATTTTTGTTCATCATTAAAAATTGAGATGTTTGAGACAGTATCGATTCCTCCAATATCCCCGCATCAAAGTACCAAACACGAGGGAGGGTAAAACAGAAGAGAACCACCCCCCCACCCCCCCCCCAACACATTGGGGGAATTGGTGGTGAAGTCGTTGAGGGTGGTAATGACTTTGGAGAGTCGTAAAACTCACCGCGAGTGAACCAATATATCTTCTCGTGACATTTCTGTCACATTTTTTTTCCATATACGATTTTTAATATCACCGTATACATACCTAAACACATAAATATGTACACTGGTATGTGTGGATATATTTAATGGAATTTGTCAGACACTTGAAAAGTTAAATTTTTTTTTTAAACTAGCCATTCAACTTCGCAGCTTCACACCATATACTACTTCACTCAAGGGATATTGAAAAAAAAAAAGAAAATAACAAATAGCGAAAAGAACAAAAAAGTGATAAAAAAGGAAATTAAATGTCACAATTAATATTATGGAAATGAAATCGTTATGCAGTAACATAATGAATGAACATAGTTATACAATATCAAAGGCATGGACAAATTGCCGGATAGTAAATATATACATATATACGTATAAACTCTCTTATTCAGTACAGAAACATGTATGTGTATATACATTAGACCACCTGAGAAGGTTGGAAATGGCTTTAAACTATATTGCTGGAGATTTATCGTTGGGCTTAAGTGTATATGGGTGGGTGGGAGAGAAAAACTTTGAGAAGAAGAGAGAGACAAAATGTAGGGAAAAATAACAAAATAATAAAACGCACGAATGTAATGGAAAAAAATACAGAAACAAAAAAATAATACGTTGGTATACATAGATATATGTTTAAGATATATATGCTTATATATATGTGAATAGAATACATGCAAGCAATCTATAATATTTATCGCCGTCAGCCGATAATGGAATTTCGTGGGTATGGTCGCACATGGATACACCAAGTGCCATCTACAGTCTATTTCACTCTGACACCATCCCATCTTTTTCTTCATTTCTCCCTTGAACTTATAGATATGACTTAAAATCGAACATTATCGTTTGTCCATACAGCATTATCCAATCGAACCGTATAAAACGTTTTTTCCATTCTCTCAAAGTTTTAATTCTGACAATGCAAAAATTAACGATAATAATTATTAACATTCCATTGCGATGTTTCCACATAGAATTTTTCTCTCTGTTTCCGTTTCATTGAAGACATTCTTTGGATACTTTTTCAACAGAGTTATAGCAGTGTTCACATATTTATTTAAATGTTGCAATTGAGTAATAGTAGAAGAGTTGATTGGAAGTATTTTTTGTAAGATATGAATTAGATGTGCAGTAGGCTCTTCAAGCCCGTGATAAATCTGCTTAAAAAATAAACGCTACAATCATTAATTGTGTCAGTAAGTCAGTGATCGATGTCAGGTTTTAATTTCACTCAAATTCTAGATATATTGAATTGTATGGAACGATGTGAAAATAGATATTTGAGTTTTCTTAATACCATTAAAGACAGTTCTTAATTTCTATTGATTAATTATCATGTCATCACAATTACGTCTAAGTCACAATTTAGTTTTCTTTTACTTTTCATCATTTTTTATTCGGCTTATAGTTAGCTTATAGTTAAACAGACAAGCCGGATCTTGTACAATATACACAAACAGAATTTCATATTGAAAATTATAATGGTAAAATAGTAATCCGAAAACATAACAAGGCGTTGATTAAAAATAATATATGAATATCACAAATTATTACAAACGTATTAAACTTTTTTATTCAATTTATGATTTGCAATTCGGTCAATTTAATTTAAGATAATTACACAATTGTCAGCTAAATCATCATAATAGATGTTTTTATTTATAATTGATACTTGAAATGAATAGTTATTGCCTAAATATTTTCACGTTAACATCAAATTAATATTTACGATTCATCTGACAAAAAAAAAACATTATATTAACTACCGGTAAACACTGTGGATAGTGCAGACATTTCTCATTCAATAATTCATCATTTCATTATAAAATCGACATAAAACACCAAAACACAAAAAAAAAAAAGATTTGATAAACTAGTTAAACAGAGTCTGATATTGCGCCGTGTATAGAAATCTCTATATAATATTTCTCATAATACTATGTCATAAAACGTGAGAAGGAAAAAATAAATTCGAAGAGAGTGAAGGAATTTTTTTTTGTGCCGGATAAAATATTCTTCGATAAGTCAAGTTATTAAAAGTGATAAAAGCATGGAGTTAGTGTATATAGACCCATCAACTTCTCCATTATCCGCGAATTTACATGGCGAAATGGAGGGTTTGGTATGAGTGGGTATATAGGAAAAGGTATGGTAGCACTTGGACCGTTGAAGACCACCCTCTTGGGATATCTTTCCTCATTTCAGTCGCTGTGTATAAGGGTCGTCATCTCACTTCTATCACCTGTACACTCTCGTCTATTTTCCTCCTCTTCTTGGGTCCCATCTTGAACACACCGTACTACTTCGAGAGCTATATCAAGAGAGATGCTGGCAATAAAGCCACGAGTCATAACGCATAATGGTTTAATTAAGAAGTTGTCGCTTGTCGGTGACGTTCGCTCGGCTCCCACCTCAAGATTGACTTCAACGTTCAACTTTCTCTTCATGGCCTCCTTTTAGATGCATATAGAAGAAATCAATTTACGATGACGAGGACGTTGGTGACGATGAAAGTCGATTGACAAGAAATAAGAGACGAAAACGACAAGTTTTTGCAATGTATGGTAACGTATATACGACATGCCAGTGTACAATATGTGGTGAATGTCATTCACAGTAAAAAAAAAATGTGAACGGTAAAAAAAATCGAAGAGATTAAGAAAATTTGTCATCGATGGTCCACAAAAAATTCTCATTTATACTTTCTGTCGGTTTTACCGTGAAATATTGATGTTGATATTGACGTCAAACGTATTACGAAAAAAAAAAGAATATGACATAAATGTATATAAAAACTATTTTCGGTTTTAAAATATACGTATACAGAGTGTATATAGATATTTGAACAAAAACGTGGATAAAAGAATGCGGTGAAAAGTAATATGTGCATATATGCGTATTCTATCATAACCATATGTACGTGTTCATTCTATTGGAATTGAAAATTGTGAAAAATTTATAACACTGAAAATGGAAACAAAAATATTTTTCAACTTCGAACACAAAAAAAAAATTCATGAATCGACAATGCAGGTGTGATCAATTCGATACTTTACACTGTCTGATTCCAAACACGTGGTCATCGGTGCATCAATCCACCAATTAATTCAGTGGACATTTTATTTATTCTTTTTATTGTGGCATTTCAAAATGTACACAACCATAAATATTACTTTTCGAAAATAATAATATCAACAAAATCGGAAACATGTTTTTTTTGGTTATGTTCTTTTCAATGTGACATACTCAATTGACAAATTTGAATTTACATTAATTCTGATACAATATTCATTGTGTCTATAAATTTCATTTCACGATCCTCATAATGGTAGAATGAAGATGCTCGCTTGCAAAATTAATATCAAACTATGAACGTACATATATAGTTATGAACTACAAATAATATGCGGAAGTACGAGCGAGTGATCGAACAAGCGAAAAGTCAAGCCGGTTGCAGGTGCCGACTAAGATAGAATACGTCTGACTTGGTGAGAATTGTGTACAAAGTGTGAAAATACTTGTCTTACTAATTTGAACAAAGTAAAAAAAATAAAAAGTCAAATGCAGAAGTTGTAGTGTATCTTAAGTTATTCAATCCTGGCCATGTGCAGTCACATGACTGACCGAACAAATTTTCACCATCACCTAACACACCCGAAGTAACATCAAGAAAGTTCCACGTATTGCGAACATTTTTCTAAATAATCTCATCATAAATTTTTGTATACTGAAAAGTCGACACAGTGCAGTTATCAAATAAATAAACGTACATAAACATTGTAAAATTGAAAAAGAATAATAAATCCAAAATTAAAGAGTAAAAGTTACCAATTTGAAGGAATGAGTTTAATTTGAAAAAAAAAAAAAAATGGCTAAACATATCCTTCAAAAATCAATAGTAGCGAATATATGACAATTGTACATTTAAAAAGGAACTACGTGTATATACATGAATCTATATGTATGTATATATATATACGAGGTATGTATGAGGTATATAATTTGAATTTATATTTATGTATATATATCTATAAATATGTATAGCTTCAGAGGGATTTTGTACGCAGCGCTCTTATCGTTGTGCTCTAAGCTCTCGTCTCGTTATACCGCACTTTAAGTATTATATTATAGTTTAGGCTGTTATCGCATCTAACGGAAACGTGCACAAGCACATTATACGTTCATGTTGTATATTTATACCAGCCACCATCGTATATGTACAAAAATATTTTTTATATTCTATTTTTTATCGATTTATGATCGTCAGTTCATGGAATGGGACGTGAAACTGGAAAAATTGGTTGAGTGATCATGAAAAACCGAATAAAAAATTATTTACGCTCTACAATATCACAATATACAGGGTATTGCAGAGCTCTTTGGCTATCTATTAATAGTTAATATAGTAATTTGCGTCAATGAAAGTGGCATAGGGTTGGATATTTCAAGTAGTCAATGAACCGGTTGCGTAATCATGAAAAAGAAAAATTAAAATTGAGGCGAGGGATAGAAGTAACCGATATTTTTCCTCATATTAATATACTATACACATCATAATTATTATATTGTATAGTATTAATAGATCATATAAATCGAAATCGGCTCTTTATGAAACGCTGCAATTTATCGTTTCGCCAATGTTGACATTTTAAATTTCAAATTTATATTTTTTACGCTAACCAATGCAGATCACAGGACAGCACTCACCCACATGCATAGTAGACAGACAAATAGGCAAATTAAATCATATTCTTTGGATTCATCAACCCCAGGAATGTCAAGATATATGAAAATCACTTAAAATCAAATTTCAGACGATTCCATAATTTTGTTGTTATTTTTTTTTTCTACACGCCGAAAACTGGAAATCAGCTCTATATTTTTTCTAACTTTGATTAGTCACAACAAGTTGCTATCGTCAAATTTTTTTGTTCTTTGCACTTTCTTTTTTTTCATCATCATCATTTGCTATTGCTACATTTTTTTTTCTCTTCTTTTTCTTTCTTTCTGTAACTCGTTGGATTTTATAGATGGATTACAGAAGTTTACGCTCAACGAAGCTCGCGAGATAAGGTTTTTATGGGTTAGCCTTCTTATTTTTTTCCTTCCTCACGTATACATCCCCTATATATAATAGACCAGTATATCTTGATATATATTCACATATATCTCGACATATACTTTGTGAAATCGATTTTTTTAACTGGTCATCTTCATAGAACGAACTCTGCCATATTACATCATGAATATGAACAATATATTTATATTGTGTATATCAATTAAACTATACAGGGGTCTCATATTCTCATACCCATAATAAAATAATGATGATGCAGGCTTGCATACATGCAAATACTTATTGCATGCGGACTTCGAAATGATTTTTAACAGGTTGTACAAATGAACCCCAACATAAAACTATTTCTTCGTGGTGTTGTTATTCCAAATACATACAAAATTGTTAAAATTTAAAATCCGATCAATTGCGATGATTGAAAGGCGAAAGTATACGCCGAATCGAACTAATCATCTTCTTTATTCCTCCTATCTTCATTCGACCTTGCTCTCACTCGTTCGTTGTCAATCCATACCATTACTCTTGTTTTCTTATCCCAACTATCAACTTTCATCTATGGCGTCAAATATATATGATTTTGATACTATTACAAAGTGCATATTGCTCCACCCGTTTGTTCCCTCATCCAACACTTTATACCATATCACCGAGACATTTGTTTGCCTCTCTCACCATTGAAAATTCAAAGTTTCACGCAACGAGGGCAGGCCTGGATTAACAAGTTTGTCTTGCGACCAAAATAGTTACAAGAGATTTCACAATAATATATATATATATATACATATATATATAACGAACGCATACACACATTCACCATAAAACAAGAGGGTGGATGAAGAAGCGATATAAAGTGGAAAGTGCAACGGGATGGGATTCACAAGTAAAATGGGTGTGGCATTATGTACCTCTCGATCTCACGTGATTATTTGCATCGTTCGCTTTCCCCCATTTCCATTTATCTCATCCTCTTCTTCACATTCATATATGTATATGTGTGGACGGAGTTATGTACATATGTATATAGATATGTATAACTATTTGTACATACGATGGGAATACACTTTGCCTCGATCCGATTCTCTATTATTTCCATTCGAACCGAACGCAAATGGCTAAACTAACTTGACGATGTTTTGAAGCTAAATTTCAATGCAATTCACTTAAATTGCTTGTCGTAGATGTGGCATACAAATATATCTTTACGTTAATAAATATATATCTATCTCACTGTATATTTTTGATTTTTTTGTATGTTTTAGCGATATTTTGGTAAATTTATTTATTGTAGACAGTTTATTTATAGAGAAATATTACAAACATTGAAAGGCACCACCCACTCTGAGTGTGTGAGAAAAAGAAAAAAGAAACAAAGTAAGTAAAACGGAAAAAAATTCTAACTGGCGGCAGCCGTTAGCACAGAAGCAGTTGTGCTCAAGTGGAGTGGTCCATCGTTGAGTCAGACATTCGTGCAAGTGGCGTTGATATATGGAGTGTGTCGTTCGTCTTCACTTGTTTTTTTTTTTTTTTTTTTCGGTTTCTGTTTATTTTTATTTGTGTTTACTGTATACATGTACATACTTTCATATAAAATTTCTCATCGTAATTTTTGCTATTTTATTTATTTTTCGGCATACTCTGAAGTCACGATGTGAAATATCATCGTGAAAATAATATCGCTGAGGATATTTTCATTTTATTTTATTTTTTTTTCTTTCCACGATAACGTACGCGAAAAATACTACTTGGTCATGTTTTCATATTTAATTTGATTTTTGCAAGAAGGTGGATGGCATGAATACGAAAAAAATTGCGGGATAAAAAAATGAAAATGGACTTTGATAAAACAGACGAAAGCAAATGCTCCACTTTGTACTGTCATTCTTTTTATTCTTTTTCTGTGACTCGTTCTCTATTTTCATGGATCGATGTAGGCTTGATGGAACATCAGGAAAAGGATGTTATAGTTTTTTTCTGAATGGAACGTGGATTCGACTATCTCAAACAAATATATGTACACGTATACCTATGAATTTTCGCTACCTTTCGTTCGCTACAGGATATGGGAAATAAATCGGAATGAAAAGGATATTACGTGATAGGACAATGAAATAATGATACAACAGAAAAAATTAATTCAACGTTGATATTTAATTTTCTATTCCATTTAATAGTTCTTTTTTACTTGATAGTTGAATTATTCACGTTGATAAGTTTATATTTTTCGGTTGACTCAAATAAATTATTACAATATAGATAATATAGAGAAAAAATAAAACAAAATAGCCAACTAAAACTATTTCGAACTATTTTTTGTCAATATGAGATTGAACGTTGGCCAACTGTTCGAATATATAATATTGGTATAACCCAGTTTTTTATTATTAACTGATGAACCAGAAAAAATTATTTTAAATATTTCCTCAAGGGATAAGTTAGCGGGAATAAAATGGCGAAGTTGTTAACATACATGAAAAACAAATTGATTTGTACGTTTGATTTGTATTTTAGTCTTTTGTTCTCGGTACATATTTTGATGATTGAAGTGAAGATGGTATACAGAACAAAATTTGTAGATTATAATAAAACAACAACGTCTATTTTTTTTTTCATATACCAAATTTTTATAAGTGATTATTGTACTGCATTCGACTTTTGATCTCTGTTGTTTCCTTACAGAATTCAAAATACACACAGTATTTTGAAATGACAAAAATATAAGTTGTCATCTTTTGACTGGCTTGATAAAAAAGCCTGAAATTTTGCACACAGCATAAGAATGTCCGGAGGATCATTGATTGATATGGCTCATTTCAATACGAATTTTATATCGTGAGAAAATTACATTTATATCTATTGTCGGAAATTGCATGCACAAATGCGTACATTCGTACATGCAATCGTATTTCGACTTTTTTCTCTTACTGCCATATTATATTATAGTACTATATATATTACACTATAACAAAGAAAAGTAGAAGTAGATTTCGGTAATTTTTTTAACTTATTTAACTTAACAAAATTCATATTTATATTATCATATTATTATTTGAATGATTAATACGGTCAACTATCGTGATGAAAAGTACAGGGCAAGTCTGCTGCCCTAAATTTTTCTCACAAGAAACATCGCAAATTAACATGTATAAGATGAATGTAATATGATGTAGATGAGAAAATAGTACGTGCAAATATTAATTTACGACTGTTTTGCGATATCTTCGTTATAAATTGGAGAAAGGATTGCAGTATTTCACTGTAATAACGTAATAACTTAATACACAGGTCCATGTATTTATGATAGTACGGGTGAAGATGTTGAGAGCTAAATTACTTTTTCTTTCATATATATGTATACATACAAACATACATAACCATATTAATAATATGAGAACGGAGGGATGAAAGGGCCAAGTAATCGTTCGTAATTCCCGCTTCCTTGCGTACTTTCATTCTCCTTCACTTCTTGCTGCTCTTGTTTCCAACCAATCCTAAATATCCACACACAATTTCCTTCTCACGTAACATTTACACCCACATTACAAACGGCGGAAATATTGAGAAAATGAGCGAGCTTTTATTAATTTTGGACATATCGCGTGTCTAATAGACACAAAATTTCTCTCTATTTACAATATTCATCCGAAGTCGCCTCAATATAAATCGAAAAAAAATCTCACGAATTTAAAAATACAAAATATAACCCAACATTTTTTTTTGTTGATTCTCTTGAAATTCTTTTAATTAACTCGCCAATCAATTCTTTCAATCCTTAGAAACGCAGATTCATTGGAATAATATATATATTATCTTCATAATCCCCATGAATCTGCCTGAAATTTCAATGATGAATTCACGTTAATGACTATTTAATTTCCAACTAAAATCCTATCGATACATATGACATACAATGTCTCTGCATATCATATATATATATATATATGTATATATGTAGTATCAATGGTGATTTGAATTCAAATTGGAACGATACGATGGTGCTGTGGATGCGCGTCTTTGAATGGGGAGTTATCGATGGCACGTGATGAGTTCGCAACAGCGACTCATGCATGTCGATCACGCGATCGCGTTTCACTGATTCCCTTTGGTGCTCTTATTAAAATTGACACACTATATATATAGATTGTCGTTGATTTCCGACACTATCTATATATATTCATGCGAATCAACTGATCAGCTGTTGTATTTTGAGTTATCATGTAGTTTGAATAATAAATCTTGCTCACGTTATACGTTAGTTCATGCGAAAAACAAAACAAAAAAAAACAGAAGAAATTACTACACATTCTCTTTTAACTGAGTATTTCATACTATGGAGAATAGTAGTTTGGTAGCGGCCGTAGTAACATGACATTTGTTATTTGCACTGAGAAGTAATTCGAACTAAACGAAATTGCCAATACACAGAACTCTCTCTCAATTTCCACATCATAATTTTTTGCTAAACCCGTATTTTTATTACCGCACATGCTTACATCGCAAGAGTCTTAATAATAATAATAGTAGTACTAATAATAATATCGGATCTCTGTTTCACAACTGGGTGTAATGGGATTCGCTTCTTGAATTTCCAGAGCTTCAAAAGTGAAAATTGAACGAGAGGTCACTGCAATTACTTTTCAAGTTAAAATGACGTCCATTTGATCTATGAACACACAAACTTTATATATTGTAATCGTTATCGTGGCCCTGATTAGACAGAATGAAATAGTCTTTACTGTCATTGACAATTAGCATCATGATTCTCAAATATATTTGATTTCCAGTAATGCAGATCATTAAGGTGTCACTTACAATCATATTATACAGCTGTGCTGTACAATATTTACATCGAGTTCATGTCGTTTGGGCGTGACACAAAACTTTAACCAGCGACATTAAGAAGTGATTAGCTGTCTTATACCGTGCGATATTTTCTTGAGACAACTAATAAAATAATATGTTAGTAAAATATTATGAAATACTGTTCTTGGGATCAAGTACTTGTATAAATAAGAATTTTATCAATTGATTACATTTACACTTATTATACTTCAAACGTGCCGTTCATAATTATCAATTACCATCTATATTATATGAATTACCGATGCTGATTAGATTAATGTCAATCATAAATTTTAAAGACACGCTCTATACTATTCAAACTGCAGTGAATTATCTAGCTTATATTATAATATATTATGGAAGAGAACCATTGGAATTGTTCATACTAGTTGAATTTATATTAATTATGAATTCAACACACACACACACGCACTTAATCCTATACATGGAATTCTGTATTTTATATTTTATTTTATTACGTTAATAGAACATTAGTTTCGCTACTGATTCCTTTATTCTGTCGTAAAAGAATGAAATGAGGTACTGCCAAAATACATTACAAAAAGGAGAGCTTTGTTGCATATTAATTCTATCACTTTTGTTACCTTCAATTTTATACAAATAGGATTTTTTTTTCTGTTTTCATCGAAGACTGTAATCAATATTGATAATGTAAACCATAATATTGTCTATAATTTTTAACATCCTTCTCCTTATAATGCGTATATTATTAAAAAAAATTGTATGACTGAACATCATGATCATCAAAACTGATGAATCCTTTGATGATTTTTCATATCAAATATATATACAACGTTGCTGAAAAGTCTTGCACCAAGAGATTATCTTTGAACTGAATAAACGGAAAGTGATGAAATTATATTTTTAGTATTTTTATTAAATTTCTATCATAATTTCCTAGTAAAGTGATACATTGCTAATATTTTTGGAAAGAGGAGAAAAAAAACCTTTTTTGCGATATATCACTCGACCCAGGTTGCAATTTAAAAAAATTCAAGATGGCGGCTGTACGCTAAACGCTGATGTCAAAAACATTCGACATTAACTCTAAAATATGCAGAATAAAGTCCCATTCATCGTCCTAGAATTTCATAACTTCTCTTTTATCCGTTTCAAAGATAATCTCTTGGTGTGAGCCTTTTCAGCAACGCTGTATAAATATTTCTTATTGCAGAAGTGATTTTGTCGAATAAATTTTTGGACAGCAACTGGTCCGAATATCATGGGTGGAATATGGCCCTCCCTTACTCAACTCTTGTTTAATATGGCAACCGACCATTATCTGAAACGCGGACACCTGAGAGATTGTTATTCTCGAAACAAATTCAAAAAGTGTATTTTTCATTTTTTCAATATCTTCATCGTAACTGGTTATTACTTACGTTTTATTACGATTTCATTGATAGATCTCTTAATAATATCTATAGTAAGTGCAAGTCATGAGGTCAAAGGTTGCATACCGCATGGTATTTGTTATCATTTTACAGTTACAAAAATTTCATTTATAGTTCAAAGTTACATGTGATGTTAGTAATATGGGTCTAGGCCCGTATTAGAACTATGATGTATAATATTTTGAATATTTTTTCAGGGACTATAAATTACAACAATGTAAAGAAGAGATGGAATGGGGTGGAGGTGGAGGGGGGGGGGTATATCAGACACCATCTAGTCCAAATAAAAGAATATACTTGTTTCCACGGTTTCTAAAAATTCGTATGGTAACGATAACCAATAAAGTTTTATGGTGGTGCATACTATGATGGTTACGCAAAGTCTAAAAATGAAAATTCTAGTGAAAAGTAAAAGTATGGAGCCACTCTATCCATAAAACAAAAGAAGAGCCTATATTCGGACGAGTCCCTCTATAATAAATTCATAACTGACAACTATTTATTCATTGAACAATTATTTTTAAACTATTGAATACAAGAGAACAATGAACACAACAATGCATTATCAAACAATCTGTGTCTTAATTTGAAAATTGAAGTAACGCTTGTTCTATTAACTGAATATTCTTTATACTATCATTATTGATTAATAATCACAATAAAATAAAATTTCTCGACATTCAAATTATGCACAAATATAATCGACCACTAAAATCTGTTGTAACATTATTTTGCTATAATCTATGTAATATAATTTGTATATTTGATAGTTTATTGATTTTCCTCATCACAATTTATAATCAGTAGTTCAACATTTCTGGCGTTTATTCAACATTCAACAGTCACATTGTTACATGAAATAAAATTGAATAGATAATTGTATGAACAGGTGATGATGCTGTCATCGTAAGAGACGTGTATTCTAAAATACACATTACGACAAACGATTCCGAAAATATCCCGGACAAAGTGCTACAAAGAGACACAGTAACTTCATAAAATCATAAACGATTTATTTGTGTGGTCAGGCCAAATCCCAAATGTTTACATTTAATGAGACAGCCACACGCGCCATAATAAATTTTAGTAGCAACGCAATGGACCGTATAATTCACATATGACTTCAGAAATACTAAAGCATGATGCAACTACGCATTATATGAAACTAATAAATATTTTGATTCAATATTTTTGAAATATTATTAATAACTGAGAATATTCTCGTATATATACACAAAACTAATTATTGTATATTTTGTATTGTTCTTTGATTAGCTCATCATTCATTCTTGTTGAGTAAAATGGTAATTCTTTTATGAAGCACTTGAAACGCCTCTATAGTGAAACTACAAGAGAACATTGTACATACTTCTGTCCTCTCATCGTACGCTTTATACGGGTATTCGTAATTTTCTTATTATCGATAGTTCCCCTCTAGAATTCTTATCACCATCACTTCTTGACACGTTGTTTTGCTGTCGTAGTATAATCAGAAAAAAAATGAATATATAACGAAGTAGATACGAAATATTTCGAATATTGTTGTTGTGAAAAGATTTACGAAACATAAAAGATTTATTCTTGGATTTTCGAATTTCCAGTGTTCGTAAACGTTTATTACAATTTTAAATAATAGTATGAATTACATTTCGGGTTTTCATTGATATTGGCGTCGATTGTGGAAGCGATTTGCTGTATTGTTATTCACTCATTCATATGTAGTTTGCCGACGGTCAGATAGTCTGAATGTATTTGAATGTCATTAAATTAGGAGTGATATAAAATGATATATATATATATATATATATATATCTATATATTTATATATTTGCATTTGTATGATTGTAAACGAGCATGTACGGAATGGTGGAACGAAAAATATGCACCTATATAAGGTTTTGTTGCGCTCGTGAAATTTAAATTCCCTGGCGGGGATTAAAGACATCCCTGAAATTTTCGAAAATGAAGTCGAGTGACACATCATTTTCAGAGACACAAAATTTTCTAATGATCCACCATTTATTGGGTTTCACACTTGAAGGATCACAATTCTGATGTTTTGGCATTAATGAAACCGACTCGTAAATTTATATTATTAGAAGGGAAAATAACCACGAACTATATTTGAATGTTTGATTGATATTGAAGACAATTAAAAAAAAGAAATGGAATAAACTCGTCAATTGTTCTTTTTTTCTGAAGGTTTATTAATGCGTCAATTTAATAATACAGCGGAAGTCCGGGATAGACGGCCATAGTTTTTCTAATGATTCGAAATGCATACTAATTTCTTTTTTCTGTCGATTATTTATTGCCAAAGTAAAGATATCATAGTTCTAGTATAAAAAGAAAAATTTGAAAATAAGTGGTATGGCCATCTCTCCCACACCTTCCGTGAGTGACGGCGATACACATATATTAATTAGATATGCTCTATGCTTGAGTGTTTTTTACCTATTTTGTCAAGTTTTCCACACTTTTGACGGAAGTTGGCACCTCAATAGCTAATTCCGCTCAGTAAATTTTGAAAACGCAATAGAAAATTATAATATTGAATATTAAGCTTACTTCGCGTAAAATATTCCCTGAAGTGCAATCACATGAAATCTGATTACTCACCTTATCTGTGATTTCTCACTACGTAAACAAGAGAACACGTGCACTATAGCTCTCTTAGTCGACTGACTCGCCAACACCGTCTACTAACAAACGAGACAGAAAATACTTCGCTATGGCCATCTCTCTCCTATGGCCATCTATCCCCGACATACTCTAGATTTCGTTTAAATTTATTTCGAACATAAGAAATGTATTCAAGTATGTACTACACTTGTAGAATTAAGAATTCTGTAAACGATTGACTAAGTTACATGTGAAAAAATAAAAAATAAAAACGCATTAAAGAAAAATAAAAAAAAATCTAGATATTATTTTGCGCATAACTTTCTAATATTTCGTTAGGCAATTCTTATTAAAAGTGCAATATGTCATACCCATTAACGCGATAGTTCTTAAACAATAGTTTTATGTGATCGACAAACCGAGAAGCCCGCATAGGAGGTCCTATTCTACCTAACCTTGAAATAGGACCCCCCACGGAGCATATTAATTGTCAATATCAATGCACTGTACGTGCACTTTACACACACCCCGACCGGTTTATACCTGATAAACAGACAGCTATGGCGCCTTACTTTCAACCCGTGCGACACAATCCTCAATTACTCTCAATAATTACAGTTCTTAGCCAATGAAAATCAACGACCAATCAATTTTTCCAAATATATGTGAAAATTTCCTCCCTCCCTCTTCCTTCAATTGTGACATGTAATGAAAAACGAAGAATATTAGTACTGTCTTGACATCCGAAACGATCGGACGTTACAAAAGTGTCCATCCCAGTGAAATTATTGTGATATTAAAGTGCACTTTGTAAAACTTTTTCCATTTCCGAAATTCATTACATTTTCTTGTCTTCGTTTATCATCAAATATTATTAAAACAATGGCAATTTATGGCAAATGGTATTTCACAACTGAACAATTGGCCAATTCACCAAGTCGAAAGAGTGGCATTGACGCAGCTACTGAGATCCGTTATAAGCAAGAGGCATCAAAATATATCCAAGTATTTGGAGAAAAGTGCCTATTATCACAGGAGTGCATAGACACGGCAATAGTTTATATGCACAGATTTTATATATATCATTCATTTAAAAATTTTCATCGTCATGCGATTGCTGCGGCGGTATTATTTCTCGCTTCAAAAGTGGGAGAAGAAGCCAAGCCGATGGAAATGATTATTAGAGTGGCGTTCGCTGGTCATCTTCGCGGCATACAACAAACATTAATCGTCAATTCGAGTGTAAGTATATTGGAAAAATATTTATTGCTTTGAAGTTATAATTTTTGATAGAGTGCGAACAATAATTGTATTGTAGAGTATTCTTGTGGCCCGCTATAACTGTATTTGTCTCCATGAGTACAGTTTATTACCGTCATTTGTAAGAGTCGACCTATCTTTGGATTTGTGACTGGGAATTTTGTCGCCGAACTTTATATTGCTCAGTTAAACATAATTCCAGCAATTTTTCTCAGTAGTTTTATCTCCTCGCCATACAAATCGTATTGAGTAATAAAAATAATACTGCTATAATCCAAATCCTTTTTCAGAATCACCATGAACTATAATTTATATAATTTATAACATTGAGCAAATATTTAAGAGTAATAATATTTATTGAATACTGAAATTAATTATCTAAATATTGTGGTGTAAATCCATTATTTGTCTAATGTAATTGAATGAAATTTTGATAATAATATATTTCAATAATATCATTGTTGCAGATGTACATTAAACTGGCACAAGACATGTTGTTAAATGAGGATATACTGTTACGAACTCTTGGATTTGAATTGACAATTGATCATCCACAAATCCATATACGAAAATGTTGTGAAATGATCAAAGGTGATATCCACTAGCTCTACATGCAAATAATATGTTATCATAAAATATAAAAGTGTTTATGTTAAACTGATTTTTCTATTCGTTCTTGGATTACAGCCAGTCCCGATATTCTGAAATGGGCAAACATCATCGCCAGTAATAGGTACATATAAACGAAATTTTCCATATATATAATCTTTATTCATTTATACGGTCATTAAATTAAAAAATGATAAGTAACTAAAAGAATTGTAATTCATTTTGGATTTTTATTTTATTTTATGTTTCAGTTTGCATTTAACATCAACGTGTTTGCACTATCCGCCGAGTGTCATAGCATGCTTTTGCATATATTTCGTATGCAAATGGTCGAATATGGAGGTAAAAATGACCCTATCCTAATAATGATTACATATAACTCTCTCCATTTTGATATTAATCAAATATGTTATTTAATTATTGTATTTCTGTATTTCGTTGCTATAGGTTCCTATCAGTACAGAGGGTAAGCAGTGGTTTCAGTACATCAACGAGTCAGTCACTGAAGATTTATTAAAAAAAATGGTCATTGAGTATCTCGATGTATATGATAAATGCCGCCAGTCATCTATGAAGCGCATAATAGCATCTATACACCCTGGAACATCGCCTGAGACATCGGACTCAGGATATATATCGCCGATGGATGAACACGATTGTGTATTATCACCCAAGAAAAAAATAGCGTTGAATAGAATCTACCGATTAAATAGAATGAAGATATACGCACGAAAATAATATATAATTCAATGTACATTTTTAATTTTAATTTATATGGAGTAGCGGAGAAAAATATTTGTAAATAATTTATATTTTTAATATCAGACAACAAATTTTTATAATAAATTTTTATTTTCACGGTTTTATTATTGTTTTACAGTTCATTTCATTTACCTTGTTGGATAAAATGCAGGATATGGTTTTTAATTCCAAGAACCGACATCAGTAGTAACTGAGCCTATTGTATTAAACAAGAATCATTGCGGTCAGTAGTTGCGTGGGTGATTGGTTTCTATTGATAATAGAATACTAAAACTCAGCGGACCAAAGCCGATTGTGAACACCCGGGTTTTTTTTTTAGTTTCTCAGATGTAATGAATGCAAATGCGATGTATAAGACAGGGTAAATCGGTTACAGCCGCAACTGACCGAAAGGGAGTGTTGTAGAAAATGAAAAAAACATTGATAAACATAGAAAAGCCTATTTACAATAAACTATACAATTAAAATATAATATTTTATATCAGAATTATTTGTCAAGTACAACTCAGTCAACAATTCGAACAAACCATTGCAATATTCATTTTATTATCAATATTATTCCAATATAATTTCATATATTTTACTAATTATTAAATTGATGCAGCACAATTTAATAATTTTTTTATCCCATTCGGATTATATATTCGAAAATCTAAGTGTACATCAAATTAATAAAATCGTTCTTGAATATTGTCACTTGAGTACAATATTGCAATTGTTTACAACTGAAGTGTAAAATAGCTAATATGTATGTTGTACATGAATCGCACACTCATACACATTTATTGTATCGGAACATTGTAGTGAGGCAAATCCAATGAAAAATTATGATTGTTGTATTTATATTCATGGTTTTGTTAAAAGGACAGTTTCAGTTTATTAGTAATGGACATCACTGCCATTGCCAGTGCGCCAGGTAACATGAGGTAAACTGTGCACTTTATGCGTATACACCGACGTTAAATCACGCTACGATAATTACCATTCATTCTGTTTCACTGTCCCTCCCTCCCCTTCTCTTCTATTCAGTTGCCGCCATGCGCACCCACTACTAATAGTGCATCTCTTGGTATAGGCACACACCGCCATTACCTCTAACCCAATCACAGCAGCGTGACGTTGAGTAATGCCATAGCACTTTTTTTTCTCCTTTTTTTACGAGCTTCGCTTGCTCGTTAATGAAAGTATTCGCCAGATTACCAAAACACCCTGTGCCTGTACATGCAGTACTTTCATTTCTATTTAAATAACAAATTTACAGTGAAAAATAAAATTAATCCGTCATTTTTTTTATCACTGTAATTTGAGGTTCTCAAACGAAATGAAATAACGAAATTTTTGATTGAAAAAAAAAAAATATGGAGTTTAATATTTGTTTCGTACTGAATGTCCGAAGAAATAACGTCATTAAGATTGAATA
>CAJUYH010004524.1:0-26847 GCA_910591685.1 Galerucella tenella
CTCAGTCTTCCGTGCATGTAATGAGAAGAAAAGTTAGTACAATTTTATAACGGTGATGGTCTGGAAAATGTAGCGCATTAATATCACGCCTGATGAATCCATGGGGTTCATGACATAAAAAAGAGCTGCGGATGGTTTTTGGCCGGCGACTTTACTTTGGAATAATGTCAAAGCTGACGAGAGCGTCTATGACATGACACGTCGCAGACTATGTATGTTATATGCCTCTGTGATATAGATATATAATGGGGTAAAGGGGTGTTAAGAGTTTGTTTCTCGACGGTTTGCCGAAACTCACCGTCACCTTCGCGCGCCCGTATAGACGACACGACCCGATAACTTTCCCTTCAGTAAACTCTCTCTCTACGTAGGGCCAATTGGGAATTAGTCTATCGTTAAGCAAGTTTACTGACGTGTTCGCGCGCTGTCTGCCTTTGTGAACGAACCCACTCGCTAATGATAAATATTCTGTACTGGTATATGTATATAGACGTAATATATACATATATACTATAATATGTGTGGGTGAGCGTTAAGCATTTCCTTTGTAATAGCAAATCATGAAGATTTCTTTTTTTTTTTATGTAATTTAGAAATAAATTGAATCTTTGGAAAATGAAAAGGTAAAAAACATTTTTTTTTAATGTGATAACATTTCGAAGACACTTTTCAATTATTTTAATTATAACTTTTTGATATTATTTTCAACATTCATTCATATATTTTTATTTGTATAAATATTCTCGTTTATATTTCAATTTAATTATCGTGCAAAAATATGACTGGTATTTTATTTTTTTGTCTTTTATTATTTTCGTTTTTCTCTTTCCTTTTTTATTATTCATTTTCAAATAGTTCTCATATGGTGGCATTATATTCACGTGACGCGACCGCTCGTTTATACGTCATATGTGTCCTGGGAGTATGACATTGAATAATCGCGAGTATTGTGAAATAACCAGAGATTTTTCATTTAAATTTAAAAGGTAGTTTTTATATTAATATATATATATATATGTGTATTTTTTTTCAATCTTCTCTCTTTGTTTTCGCCAACATGTACAAATATTTTGTATTGTACAAGTATTATTTGTCAACACCTGTATATGAACACGTGAAAATATGTATTTGTAAAAAGAAATATAAAGTGAATGTTTAGCGTTACAATATTCTCTGTACCTATTTCTCTTTGCTCTTATTTTTTTTTCTCACATTATTTCAATTCATTTGTTTTTTATTTTGCTATCTCCTATGTATCCCTTTTGTTCTTGTATCTACACCACGTCCCCTCTCTTTTCATCTACAACCATTGAAATAGAGAAGCAACATTATACGCGCGCGCGGTTCTATAACCCGATATTTTTTTTTCCTTTTTTCACCCCTAAACGAGGGATGAAATTGCCAGCGCCAAAAATATGTTGCACACTATAAATTCAGCGTCTCTTCTTATTCTTTTTTTTTTCTTTTCTCTTGCCCTCTATCGGACGTCTATACGGTCGTTAACACCTGTTCCATTCCATCACAACCACGTTTTCAAAGTTTACCAGCACTTTCTTACCCTATATATATGTAATATGTATTACAATACACATAAACAACTTTCAACGCCATAGATATATATATATATATATATATATATATATTTTACCAATAACAACGTATACTATATATGTAATAATATTATAATATCGTATCGATATCATATCGAATGTTTTATGTAAGTACACCATAAAAAAAAAATTAAATCTTTTCACTGTGCATGAGAAAAAGTTTTTATGTAAAATTCATATCAACTTATCTTGTAACTATATCGACGTATAAGTTGCAAGAATTTTTATGCTTTTTGAAACTCTTTACATTTTTACATAGAACTATGAAATGAGTTACGTATTTTATGTATTTTTAACTCCAGCAATATGGTAACTCATTACATAATTCATTGTAAAAATTATAAAATATTTCATTCGGTTCATAAACATTCACACGTTAGATAGTTGTTTTATTGTAGATTTTATAATTATTTTTCGAGATATAATAAAAATAATGAGGTTGTTATATAAATTTTAAGTGTACATTTTAAATTGAATTCATTTTTGATGATATTTTAGTGTTTATTGTCAAATTGAAATGTACATCGGTGCAAATATCGTTTAATTTTTATTTACTAATTAAAATCTGTGAATAAAGAAATAATTCTTTATGTATTGTATATTAAACATCAGATTTTCATCACTTACTCATTAACATTATATAGGGATTAATAATTCAATATCAAAATGGATAATACTATTGTGGGATTGCTCGAGACGGATTAGTGTCAATAATGTCGTAATTGCTGTGTCAATTTAACTCCATAATTGGTAACGAATAATCATATATTTTATTGAATTAATCAAATTGAATAATTTAACAGCAATACAAGAAAAATGTGAGTAAGTTTGACGATGAGCATAAAATAGTGAACTCCAATTCACACCCAACATTCTTATCAAAAAAGAAATTATAAAAATATGAAACGTGGCAAACTAAAAATCAATGATAAATTAAATGACTTCCAACTGTTTAAATGAATAATGTAATTTAATTAATCATTGTTTATTGATGAAATGAGAATAATGAAGCAAAAAGATTTAAAATCATCACATGCGATAAATTAACAATAGTGAAATAACAAAGTCATAAATAAGCGGGGACTAATCGAATTTTATTGAAAATCATCAATATAGTATAAAAATAAAAAATGATCAACAGAGCAAAACTTGCACGTGTCGACAGCATTACAACACCATTTCTCCTCTTTCACACAGCAAATCTTTCATATTTATATATAATTATTACATTACTTGAATATTCAACCATCCTATTCCATTCGAATTTCTAAAGGAATTATTTCGTACATTGATTTTTCACCAATAAATTCCAAAAACAATTACACACTTATAATCCACTTTATATATTCCCCCCAATATATTTCCCACTTCATTCAACATATACAAAATCATTAGCTACATACAATCAGACATTAACATTACCACCTTACACTCTCCTCTCTCTCTCTCTCCCCCCTATAAACACATAGTCATCTTATTAATACGAAATAAACCCAGTGATTATATTAATACACACTACAAACAATGTTTCTACAATATACGTGTGTATAACACGTGAGAAAGTGTAAAATTCAACTGACAAAATGCCTGTGAAGCAAGCCCTATATAATATATAAATATATATGACACATAGAGAAGTGCTGTGTACGTAGAATATCGCAAAAGGGGCGACGAATACACTGAGCCTTTATATATTCTCGTTGGCGTTGTTAGAACGATGGGAAAAGCTCGCGCAATTAAATAGAGTCGAGTCGCCAATCTGCACGCCCTCGTTTTGAAGGCACTCAACGATTACGGGGTGCTCTTCGCAAAACATCCCTCGATCTACGAATCCACAGTCATATCTCTCTTCATCTTCCTCTCTGTTTTATTCTCTAACACAAACTCCTCCTCTCTTTCTCACTCTTTCTATCTCTCTCTCTCGCTCTCTATGTATACCTCGTTACACAATATATAGATAAATATGTATATATATATATATATATATATGTTTCACTTCGCCGCTTGACTGTCGGTTCATTCTCGTCCACCCCCTCGCGATCGAGTGCAATGCGAGTCAGCGTGCTGTATCTTTCCACGCGCCCTACCTCATCTCATTCTTTCCTTTTTTCTTCCATTTGTTTGCTCTCGCTTTGTTTCACTCTCTCATCTTTATATACTATTGTGGGTTTAACCCGAACGTGGCATTGTTGTTGCCAGACAGAGCGATTGCTATACAGTAAAAGTACTTCTTGAGTGCTTGCCTAGGGCTTGCGCGCGCGGCCCCACAGGTTCATTAGTAAAACTCGAGTGTATGTCGTGTGCGCTGAGCATTCCATTGCTGACGAAAAAAAAAAAAAAAAAAAAAATAGAAAAAAAAAACAAAGAAGAATAGAAAAACAAACAAAATGACAAATTAAGTAATGAATAAATAAAAATGAAAGCAGTTGTCATGCATTGTTCAATGGTGTATATTTATTGTAGGCCTGTAAAATTTATAAATATACGTATCATGTATAGTTTTTTGCAGTTTTTTTTTTTTTTCATTATTTTTCTTATTTTTTCGATGGCAAATAATTGAATGTATATAGATAAATGGATGTGACAGGCTATATATATATATATATATGTACATATATCAGAGAAGAGAAAAAATGGCACAGTTTATATTTTGGTTCATATGTCATATGACCGAAAAAATCAAAAAAAAAATAAATAAATAAATAAACTTAATGAAAAAATATTGGAAAAAAAAAATGAATAAATAAATATTCTCCTGTATTGTTATTAATGTGTGAGATTATATATATATATATATATGTAACATCCTATGCTAGATGATTTGAATAATCCGGAGAATCTAGATAACCTTTCCGAAATTATCATGATTGGCCAAATTATCCAGATAATTTTGATAATCATGATAATTTTGGAAATATTATCTAGATTATTCGGATTACCTGAAGCATCTAGATTATCCAAATTATCTGAGTTATCGAATACGTATATATATGAACAGATAGATAAATAGATAATTTAGAATATTAAGATAATTTGAATAATTAAGATAACGAAAAAAATCAGATGATTTGCACAAAGTAGATGATTCGAATGATCCGGATTATCTAGAAAATCTTTTCAACTTATCATGATTATCAAAATTATCTGGATGATTTCATAAAACATTTAGATAACTTTAGAAATCATCTAGATAATTTCAGAAATTATCTAGATAATTTAATCAGCATCATTCAGATCATTTTGGCGATTATCTGGATAATTGTAGAAATTATCTGGATAATTTGGGTAATCATGATAATTTCGGAAAGATTATCTAGATTATCTGGATCATTCAAATCATCCAGCATTGAATGTTCTATATATACATATATATTACTTTTATCTCTGTTATTCGTTTTTATTGTTTGACTTAACAAAAAAGAGAGGGAAAGAGAAACGGCGTGAGATTGTAATTTCGGTTGAATTGGGTTATGTGAAAGCATGAACACGATGAGAGAGGCAAAGCAACGCGAATAAACACTGCACCCACGCGGCATTGCAGCGAAAACATGACTGTGAAATACCAGGCAAATGACAGCAATGCAAGTGAAACACGATTATTAATTCGCGTAATGAAGAATTTGTACACGGGGCCTCGAAAATGTTCATCTATACATATATAAATATATATTTCTCTGTTATATATACATATACACACAATATATATATATATATATATGAGTGCCATGTAAACTTGTCGCTTCATTGACAATCGAGTTTTCGTAATTTCGCAACGCCTCGTATATATTTTGCTCCATCATTCACCAATGTACTCATACATATACATATAAATGTTGTTTCTACCCATTGTCGAATGTGTGGGCAAACAATAGAATGAGCTCTCATGATGACTTGTGTGACCTCAAGCGTGTGTGGTGACCGACAAATCATCGCACACATCAACTATATTATACATATATGTATCTATGTATGTGTAGATGTGAAAAAAAAAAGATCTTGAATTCTTTAGCAAAGCAAAAATACTTTTGAGTGATGAAAAAAATAGGTGATAACTTTGATTATTTCTGAATCACTTTGTGGTCCCTCCCTTTTTACAGATTGGATCACATGTATGTATTCCCAATGCTCTCTTGTGATTACTAGATATATATATATATAAAAGATATTAAGGTCTTTCTGAAAAAGTATCGATTTTCCAAAACCCATTACATGGGAAATTGTTTGAGGAGGACATTCAGTATTATTACTATTTTTGTTATGAATAGTTTAGTTTTTCAAAATGGTCATGAAATTTATTGTTTCTAAATGTTTAACATAAAATCGTATGCAATACAAAAAAAAACGAAATTTATAACTGGGAATTTTTGAAGTATTTTCAAACACAAAACATTCAAATTCGCTGCATCCGACTAGCAATACCATTTAAGTTCATTTACTATCTATATTTTTTGTGACATGTGATTAGCTCAATTGAAAAAAAAACAAATCATGCAATTACGTACATGGAGACAGAATGGAAATACATAGCTCACGAAATTACAATAGTGGTGGTAGATAATTTGCCAAATTCAATGAATTTATATTTTATACGATTGCGCATAACCCTACATCAAATTGTTAAAAGCCAAATGAGTATGTCGTCTTTCTATGTGCTAAAGTCTATCTTAGAGTTTAATATATATATATATATTGATCAACTATGATATGTTATGTCACAGTAAAAGCGCTTGGAAAACTTATGCTACTGAAAACACGAAAATCTTCAAGGTAAAATTAGATCTATTTTGCTTTTTATAAATTGAATTTACTCCACTCACGTTTTGACCTTCGTCTCCTTTTATTTTTATTCTTTTTTTTCTTTCGTGACACTTTGATATATATATATATATATATATATATACGGTGAGTATGGTGAGTATGGTGAATAACGCCCATCGAATTCAGGAAATTTTCCGTGAATTTAATGTCAACGAGTAAAGAAGAGTGACTTGAAAATACACGTCTTTACATTACCCACAAGGCAACCGCATACATACTTACACACACACACTCGCACATCAGGCAATACGTAAAATCCTTAGGAAAATATTCACCAAGCATAATCGACTTTTGTCGCACATGGTAACGCGTCGACAGCCTGAATCAACACTCGTGTCTCCTCCTATGCGTGAGTACTTAGCTCGCGGATGCGTTTTCATTCACGTCTCTTTTTTTATCGTTCAATATTTTTTGTATTTATATTCATCTACTCTTTTCACTTTACATATTTTCTCCTACATCAACCATTCTCCAAATTTATAGTTCACACATGATCACATCTGCATATGTACGAGCAATCCGACAAAAATTCTATAATCGCAGATAATTCTAATAAAATTATCTAGAAAATTATAATAGTTCTAGATAATTTCATCTAAATAATTTCTTCCAGATTATCTAGATAATCTCGTCAAAATTATCTAGATAATCTCATCAAAATTATCTGGATAAAATCATCTGGATAATTTTGATAATCTTCATGATTTTGATAAGACGATCTAGATTATCCAGATTATCTAAATTATTTAGAGTATCCAAATTATCTGCATTATCAAATCTAAATTATCTTAATTATCTAAATTATCTAGATTATTTAGATTACCTATATATATATATATAGGACATTCTCTGCTATTTCGGGCAGTGAATTTTGACGGGTAATGGTTGTGGAAAAGCGCTAAAGTCCCATATAGTGTCAGAAAATAACCGTAGGACCCAACGTACAAACGTTTCTTGAGACATTTACCGCGGGTCGATATTTCGAGTTTTTTTCTGACTTCCCCTTCTCCCATATCTATGGCGCCAAATACTGCTCCCTCATTCGCCTTTCTTACTTAACTAATAATTCAAAAAATGCTAGATCATTTTGAGTATAACATCGAAATTCGGATTCAGGTTGGTCACAAATATTGTCATACTACTCGACGGTCATTTTTTGCAGGACATGGTGTATATATATATATGTCGTAGTAAAATAAGGAAATATGGAATTTTATCAAATCCCTAGGTGGATTATCAATTCGGATTCATATATAAAACAATAATGATTTCACATGAAACAACGTTGCATTTTTATTTATTCACATTCACATTAACTACATTAATCAAAAATAATGTGTGTTAATCAGTAGCACTATTTGTTTTGATTAATTAAACGAGCAAAGTGTATACATATGTCTATGTCGAAATGATACCTATATATCTATATATAAATGTATATTTATGTATATACATATACAGTTCATGCCCTGTAGATAGACGTTGGTCAGCCTGCGGCATATCAGTGTTGGCAAACTGACTATATGGATTAGCTGTCTCGTCCATAGAGATAGGCCAGGCGTTTATGAATTGCTCTGATGTGTGGCAGAATATACTCACGACCCCTTTTCACAACGACCTAATACACTTGCTCCCTTTGTCTATGTCAGACTAGTAGAAATATAACGGTGTTGAACAAAAAAATATACACATATATTGTATACATAGATAAATCGTTTTAGAAATTTTGGTGACAAATTTGATCTGAAATCAGATATTTTAATGACTTTCGTATATTCCGGTTATGATGACGAACCGTTTTTTCGTTGATTATATATTTAGTTTTAACATACAGTCTAGCAAGTTATTTATGTTTGAAATAATTATATATTTTGGAAATGACCATTCGTAGAGACAAACGATAAATTTATACATTCCAAAATTGGACCTGCCCTTCGTCACATTTGAAATTTATCAGACATTGAAGAGCAATAATTACATTACTTTATCCAAGATTCATCAACACTAATTTGAACAGACTAAATTGAGGAAATTGTATTTCTGATTTTACGAAACATCATCAAATATGACATTCAAATGTTATATCTTTTTGAATTGATTGATTAATAAAGATTTTTTTTAAAAAGGGAAGATTTGTAAATTATCAACTCTATTACAATAAAATCTGTTACTAATTGTGTTATTGAGTCAATGCAAATATTGTTAGCTCAAACAATTCTCCAGTTTCATAAAATACGAATTGAATAATTCAATATACTACAGAAATTCAGACTAGTTGACAGTAATGATTATGTGGTCACAAGTGTATAAATATTCAATCGAAACATTTTTAGGTCACTGGACAAAAAAAAATTTAATATGAATTGCGTGAAAGATTATAATGAACTGAATCTACAAAAAAATAGTTAATTATAAATAATATATATATATCTCAAAATTAGCAAATCACAATCTATCATTTCAGTCTGAATATATTTTCTATCACATATATCGTATATTTTAGTATTCATCTATATGATTATCAAATTAATTTAGAAAATCGATAAATCAGTCCATTTAATTACAAACAATGTTTATATAAAACATGTGGTCACAGATGAATTTCGGCGCATGACCCAATTGCAATTTACACATTCATCTGCAGAGAATTTAAATAATTATCCAGTCAGATCAATAATTATATCAATTATATAGGATACTTCTTAATGGATGAGACAAGAAGAGAGAAGATCGAGTGGATGTAATTTCATCATTAAAATAAAAAAGATTTATACTGTATTATATCGAAATGTTACAGGCTAAGTGGCGTAATCATCAATTCGCATGTTCTTTAGAAAGCAATAAAAAAAACTTCATAACTTATTAATGCTTGGAGAATGGTTCATAAAAATTTCAACAGTCATCAATCAGTCTTATGTCTGTAATACATGCAAATAGTTATTAAATGTATACTGCAATTGATTTTTTTAAAAATTTGTGATTATTATTTTCATTATTTGTTCTGAAGTGTTGAGGGTTACACCAATTAGCCTAATACATGTCGATATATTCTACATTGTCTATCTGCAATTAGTCAAATAGATACAAGTAATGTTCACTTACTATATGACATGTATTATATTATGCAGTTTATCCGCTTTAAAGAAATTGAACTTCCATTCGCATTCGAAATTTTACAGAATGTTTCAAGAGATAATTAAGGTGGAATTTAATCTCAGATTTTTTATACAGTTATAGATAATTTATGCAATTCATAATGAATACATATAAAGTTGAACTTATAAATTCCGAGTTGGTAACAGAGTCAACTAATTAATTTTTTTATCTTTGTTTTTTTTCTAGAAAAAAACATAATTATTTAAAAATAATCGGATGGTTTTCTTCCCTCACATCAGATTATACAACCACCAATTTGTCGATAGTAAAATTGTAAATTGATACAGTGAAAAATAACATAACATATTTTCATAATTTGATATTTATAGAATGTCCATCATCAAGGTATCAATTTATTTCCTGTTACAATATCTATTGATTGATGTGTGAAACACCATTAAAATTAATTGTATTCCAAGTTATTCAAATATGTTAATTGTTTATATGTATCAATATATAATTCTCAACATTACTAGGTGAAATAGTATCACATTTTATCCATAAAGGATATGTAATAATTTTACATGCTATGTAATTCCAATGTGATTTCAACTGTTTTCCGAGTTCCCATTATTTTTCTTAAGAACAATTGCTATTCAATTGTTTCAATGTACGATGGAACACAGTCGTGACTATTGCAATGAATTGGTGCTTGAATTTATACATTGCAGTATTGCAAATATTCCGATGTAGTATTGTCAAAGTTATCGTAATGTATAGTGGCAATAGCGTAATAAATAGTTTATGAGCTTTTTATTGTCACTGATGTTTCAGCGATTTCGATTCATTATCGATATCGCCAGTCGAGCTCACTCTGATCTGAAATTCTTTATAATATTGTTTTTTTTTTAAAGTTTTTTGCATAACATCCGATTGATTTTTTCTGATAGTGAATCCTTGATGATCGTTTCAATACATAATAATAATTGAATTTCACAAAACAAAATGTGGAAATCAGTAAAGTAGAAATAAGAATAATTTATCGAAATTTCAATTACATATATGCAATGAAAAATTACAATACAAATGCATGAATTTTTATAACCGGTATTGTAATCCATATAAGTGAATATAATTTTTTTTCACATACATTCATACAGAAAATTTCCATTCTCTACGATAAAACATTTTCTTTCTTCTCTAAATTATTGTCACCTTCAATTTACAAACTTTCAAAGTTAATTTCAATAAATCCAACAATCCATCTTTTTTTTTGTCTGGATAAGAAGTTTGTGTTCAATGTATAATTCGAAGTTTGAAACTTAAAAAGTTGATGTTACAGGTATAACAGTCTTCATTGTTAGTCTTCTCTAACTTATTTTTTATTGGCCGTTGATAATTTTATATTATAGTTTCATAAGCATATAAAAAATAACTATCAAAATTTTATGTCGTACAAGATAAATTTATTGTCGAACAATCAATATTACACAGGTATACAAACCGTTAATTGCTGCAACATGAAGGCTGTCATACCATACACACAATATTAAATAACTGCACTACGTATAGCAACTATTGGTAGAAGTAACAGCAGCAGGTTTCATTTTATTATTCCGACCATGTACTGCACCCCACCCATTCATACACGAATAGACTTTTACATCAAAAATCACTATGGTTGCAATGTAGCCAATTATCAAATTACCATTTACAAATGAAAAGCATTTGATGTAAGAAACAAAAATATGATATTTATATTTTGCTTTACCCTCATTCAATTTTAATTTTTATTATCTTACCCTGTATTTTTTGTAACATCTACATTTATTATAGTGTGCTGAACATAAAATGCACAGAATCACTACGACGAATTGCGATAAACATAGTAATATATCATATTGGTCTTGGCAAAGTGATGGAAGTCATAATACACACTCGTAATATTCACTTCAGTGTTCACCATATAAAGACGTTCGCCAAAAATACTGCGACACATAGTAAAATGTAACGTACTGTAAACTATAATGGCGATAAATGTTCACTTTCATATGCTAAAGAAATGACGATGTTGCTTCGAGAAATTTGTGATAAGTGGGAGGTATTATTCCTCTGTAAATATTACAAACAGTAAAAATTCATCAATTTTCACACGAAAAATTTGTGCAACAAATTTGTCTGTACACAAAGAAACTAATATATCTATATATAAATACAAAATACTGTTAACGTGGGAGCAAGTGTAAGAGCGATACTCACTCATCATTCTTTTAACAGCTCTTGTGGCCTATAGCTCATCGTAAAGGGACGGGGATAATCCCGTTTGGGTTACGTGGAGAATAAATTTCCGTTGTCGTTACACTATACAGGGATAATACCTCTTCGAGGGAATCTGCGACCAATCGTACAGGCCGTATCGTCATATATAATTTCTCTATTGGGATATATATATGACATAACAAGGAAACTTGAACACTCACGATACATATGTACATAGTTATATAGTGCCATACGTGCAACAATGCGGTCATCCAATCCCCGGAGAATTTGGATATATATCAAGCATATATCATATATACATGGACACATCTATTTGTGTTGTGCGATATAGATTTGATTCTGTGGAAAAATAATTGAGAGACAGTTGTATATATATATATATATGTGTACATATGTATATTTTGACCAAGCGGAAAATAGTCGTCGCGTCGTGATGAATCCCGTACGCTATGATGGGAAAATCATATCAATAGGGAATCACAAGCGTATTAATCGCCATTTTCTGCTCATTCAATTATAACATTGTGGCACATTCTGTCGAGTGTAGAAGAAAATATTTTCATTCGAAAAAAAAAAAGAAAGAAAAAAGAAAAAAACGCAAAATCCGTATATATAAGTAATTCATTGATCCACAAATTTACAATTCATTTTGTATCGCATCAGGGGCAGATTTTTCCTCGTTTCCCCTACCACGTTTATTCATTTTGTTCATCGATTATTTTTTTTCGACTTTGTTCTGCGATCAATCAGTAACATATTGTGGGATAAGTTATCCCGTGAACATTTCTTTTTATTCATATATATATAGGTGTATATGTAAATGTGTGTGCTCGTTCAGCCGTACGACAGTAGTCACCGAAATGTGAAATTAAAATTTATTTAAGTAGCGGAAACTTGACAGAGGTCATGTGAGTGCGACACTGGGTAATATATATATATATATATATATTTATTGGTTCTCCAAATAGTGTATATAGTTGTATATCGGTGGCTTCTCAGTTGCGCCCCTCGTATTTCTCTATAAACGCAAGACAAAGTGCCACAGCTGCGCATGTTTTGTGGACATACGTGTATACCAAAGTGTCAGATCAACGGCACAGACAAGTGAATCAGCTTCTGTGTAATCTTTTACGCTTTACCGAGTTTCAAAAAAAAAAAAAAAAGAACGAGAAAGAATAAAATAAAGTAAAAAAATGAATAGACAGTGGTGAACATCTGAGGATATTAGTACATTAGAAATAGCATTTTATGTCTAGGAATAATAATAATGGTAAGAAAACAGAAGAAGAAGAAGAAAAATAATATTAATCAAAGTCAAACACGTACCTAAAATATATATTTGTCTTGAATAAATATAAATCAACAGCTAATTTAGAAACTATATACAGATATGTAAGATATATTGATCATTAATATACACCACTGTATTCATTTATTCACTTATTAATTCATTTATTTAGTTGCTTACTTATTTATAGTTGGTAACCATTCAAGATCAATTTCACTGACGGAGTGAAAATTAGGGGTATATTGTATTAGAATTGAAAGGAACAGAACTACTGTCATCTTGCATCTATATATATTGCTTGTATGACTAAAAAGAACGTTTTATATAGCGAGAGACTGTAAAATGTCGCGCTGATTAATAATTGGTCAGTCTGTTAACGTTAATGTTGACCATTTAATTTGCCCACTCATCAGCTGCCACATTCATTCTATAGCTGCTATCACAAGTAAAAGATTCAACACAAAGAATGTACTCGAGGATTTGAATGGAGCCAATTGCGCAAGCATTCAGTAAGCC
This sequence comes from Galerucella tenella, assembly GCA_910591685.1. Classification (NCBI taxonomy): domain Eukaryota; kingdom Metazoa; phylum Arthropoda; class Insecta; order Coleoptera; family Chrysomelidae; genus Galerucella; species Galerucella tenella. The sequence continues at coordinate 13,609 of CAJUYH010004524.1, forward strand.
GTACTTTTTGTAAGTATATATATATACTTACAAAAAGTATATATATGCATTCGTGTCTGAAGAAGAAAGGTGATTTTCTCGAGTCAGCCATTCAGAGACAACCATATACATATATATATATATATATATATATCTACTATTGACTCTTTAGCATTCATTGCTATATTATTTCATGGACAGGAATCTGTACTATAATTAACTTTGTTATATAAATAGGATTCATTTGGGATTGCGAGACAATAAGAAGAGAGAAAATAAAAAATTGTCGATATAGTTGATCGTGAAAAGTGTAAAGATAAAAGTTAATATATTGATAAAGGAAATTTGATATTGAATACACCCTGTTTTTATTGGATATTATATTTTGTTTTTGTATATAAAGAGGCGGATGTCGCGGCGGTAGCGATATAAGAAAAATATGTGAATAGAATTTTTTTTGTGTGTTTAAATTTCGTGTTATTGAAAATGGAGTATGGGCGAAAGAATTTCAATATTCATCAATTGTTTGTATTTTATTATTCTCATTGAGTAAAAAAATACATGTGTGTACCAATGGTGAATTTTCATTTATTTTGTTTTACTACTTTTCTATTTGTGTTGTTGAATGATAAATGGATGATTGTGAAAATTGATACGCATGCACTTTTATGTATTCGAGAAAGTTCGGTGTCAATTTGAAATTATTTTGAGTCAGGCAGACAACTTCTAGTTTTTAAATGGTCAGTTAATCGCCAAATGTAATTTATATAAGTGCAGTGTATGTAACTTCGCTATGAATTTTTTTACACTTTGTGTATTGGACATGAAGTTTAGTCTAGCATTCAACTAAAGATTTAATAAAAAATAGTAAAAAGTGGCGGCTATGGATGTGCATTATTTTCGTAATTACTAAATTAAATTATTTGATTTTCATTACAATCAACAGGAAATCTTTTCATGTAAATATTGGGTATGTTCATATCCTCTAATTTAATTTTACAGTAGCTTCCATGATTTACAAAGGAATAAATACGAACAATTGGAATGTATTAATTAATAAAAAATGTATAAACATAATTCGAATCTTTGATTGGAAAATATAGAACGTTTACAATAGTTGTAATCATTTTTAACATAACGTTTATAAATATATTTATATTTTTTTTTTCTTCAATGTCCCAGTCTATATTTTCGCTTACAATTTATTCTCGGTAAATTTTGATATTATAGTATAACCGGAATAAATGTTGAGAGCATGTACTAGATGGAATAGATCTAGTAAAATTACCGCGAGAAATTTGCCACCAGGTATATACATTTACATATGCGGAATCGTTGATTTGTTATTAGATTTTTTTTTCCATCAACAAATTGCAGAAAAATATTTCAAATAAATATATGTTCATTTATGGACTGAATAATATATATATTTTTGGAATGTTATTATTATCCTCCACTTTGAAAATTAATTCGGCAATGCAATTGTAATAAATTCCCATTTTTGCAGTCAATTATTTTATAGTTGCATTAATAATATATGTATCAATTTATTTATGTTTCCCGTATATGTATTAGGTTCTAATTTGCTGCATCCTTTACTTATTACATGTTTACCCTTTTCAGCATTTTGTTTTTCCTACTTTATCTAATATTATTATTTTACTATTTTTTTTTCTTTTTTTTTCTCATTAGGAACAGGTGAACAAAGCCAATAGTTGTCCTTGCCAATATCATTCAGAAATTGTAGTGACAGTCTCGCGTTGCAGATAATATTTATTTGGGAATCACTGTTATTGTATTACTATTAATAGTCAATTTATTTTTTTTTTATCATCTAATTTAATTTATTTTTGGCACCATTTTTTTAACGCAACACTCTAATTAACTACCAGCTTAATTGTCCCTGTGACACATTTATATTTTTATATATTTGTTTATCTAATAGAAATATAATTTCATTAATTACCCAACAGCTCTCATAAAATATATAAACTCAATTCAATAACATTTATTTTTATTATCATTCTTCTTCATATTATTATTTTTATTATTATTCCGTTATTGTGTTGATTTCTTTATTCCTTGTGTGCACCTTTATCATGGCAAACAATGTGCACGAGTTGTAAATTTTTAATAGTAAAAAGATTGTCATACAATCCAAAAACAAATTTTTCATTCGTGTCATCTTCCTCACTGACTTTTAAAAGCTGTGGCACGAGCGTGCGTGATCGTTCAATTCTGAAAGAAAAAGAAAAACCATTCAACAATAGGCGACAAACCACTATACCGTCATATGCAGCCAAGAAATTCGTGGTAAAAAATAATAAATAAATAAATAAATAAATAGTAAATAAATTATTTGGGACTCACTTGTGATCTAAATTCCACGTAGAAAATAGAATAAGTTCTTCAGGTGATCTATAAGGATTAATTCGATGTTTTTCACCATAAGCACACGACTTAGCGTTCCATACGCCTTCACATTTAAATTCGCCTGTAGAATCGCACAGTGCTTGTTGCTCACTTCGTCCACGTGGAATTATTGTATATGTATTACTTTCCTTCTCATCAATTGCTAATCGTTTTGCTGTCGAAGATTCATTGCGCGTCGATAATCTCTTGGCATCAATTTCATCATTATCACAATTATCAATTTCATGCTCTTGTTCATTTATTTCTTTTTTTACTATTTCAATATTGTCACGCAATTTACATGGACAATGATCGTAACAGTTGTCATTAATACCATCCACTTTATCCTGTTTATTATTTTCAATTTTATAGTTGCAACTGCGATCAAAGTAATATCCAAAATAGTGATCCTCCTTCAATTGCATTTTGAAATATTCAATAATGCGATGCAAACGTAATCGGGCTTGATGATTATTTATCCACGTTTCTGAATTTTTTATTTGTTCAATTGTTTTATAAAGATAGCCACGTATTCTGTCTTGACATCTTCGATGCATATACGCTTCCTAATAATTCAATAATATTTTTTTTTGTTATCATCGCATTGATAAAAGGAAATATAAAGTTTGGTAGCACAAATTTTTATTTATTCATCTATTTGCTGGTATTGTTTATTAAGATGTGATTAATATTTTACCTTAGTTGTGGCATTAGTTTCCAAGCCACGAAACCATTCAGGATGATCTTCTCTTTTGCTTAACATGGTCTTGGAGTCGTCTCGATTCAATACAACATTTAAAACAGCAACCTTCCTCTTGAGTTTCTCATTGAGAAACTTGGCGGCATGATCACCCACCGTAAGATAATCGATGTTTACCCGCCTGAGGGTTTCATAGAGTAAATCTGCGTCTGCAGCAATACCCAAGAAGAAGTGAGTAATAATAATCATCATCATCATCTCATAGTTGCATCAGCAAAATCGATGAGTGGCTGTGAAATGCTTGAGTGCACACTCGAGTATCGAAGGGCGCATGAATATACCTGAGAAATGACATCCACAATGCACAATAATTTTGTAACTAAATGTTTTACCATGTATAAATATTTATATATATATACATGATGAAAAACGGATGATTGAGTTGAGTAAAATTAACTCTGCAAATTAGTTAATGAGAAATTACTATAATTTAGTTCAAAGTTTTGAATTTACGATATTGAAAAATTTCTTCGATGGGTTGAATTTTTATAACCAATTTTAAAAAATTCTTTCGTAGAGAGAATTATCAAGTGGATAGAATTTGTGAAAAATTTATAATTGGACTGTAAATTTAATAAAATCGACTTGAAAAATTCCCACCGGGTGCAATAAATTTTTTTTATTCTGGCAAGTAAAACTTTTATTAAATTAAGCTTCATTTACGAATTAAAGAATTGATCATATTCCAGATGACGATACATTGACATTGAAATAAAAAGTATAATGTTGTACAGTAAACAAAAATATACCGTATAAAATTGCGCATTCGTGGATATTATTTCATTCTTTTGTCTAACCCATTTCATTCACTCATTCATTCATTTATGTATCAAATAATTATAATGAAAGTGATACATTTTCGATATAAAAAAACAAATTATATTATTTTATATTTACCTGAAAATACCGTTTCACCGGGTTTTTGTAGAATTAATGTTGTCTGTGCGTCTAATGTATGAAAATATTCCTCGTCAACAAGTGAACCATCCAACAAATATATATTTATTTCTGCCAAATCATTAGTTACCTAAATAATATTAACAAAATTATACTAAGAAAATTTAATTCTCGTTGATATGAGAATAGAAACAAATTGAATACCATCGTTTCACTGCATAATATCATTAATAACTATTACCAATAATTTTAGTTAATAATTATTAATGCTATAATTAAAAAAAAAAATTTCTTTTTTTTTTTTTCTATTTATAATGCAAGTTATCCGATATATTGGAAATTGATAATTATGGTTAAATGTAATTCTATAGCTTGAATCTCACAATCTTAGCCTTGACCCTATATATGAGATGAAGTGGCCGTGACATTGACGACACAACTGTACGGCCGCCCCCGGCGAGCCGCACTGGTTCAATAAAGCAGCGTTGCAACAGCACGATCTCCTTCGAAGGTCATGCTGCTGCAACCTAATTTACACACTTCCGTGTAATTGCATCCATACAGCGCTTGGATAATTTTAATAACATTGTTCTTCACATTTGTCATCTTCATTTTACCAATATTATTTTTATTTTCACCATAATCATTTTCAATAAAATTTTTGTGCACTTGTATTGCTAGATAATAATGATAATGTTACAGTGTTTCTATTATAATGTTAAATTTTACATGCGTGTAATGAAATATATAATGGATAAAAAAAAATATTCGTCATATCACCAATTGTTCATAATTACTTTCTATTTTTTTTTTTTTTTTTTTTTCCTCCAATAACTTACATTCAATTTTGTGCTGGCTTTGCGCTTTAATTCTTGAAGACTCCGACATGCCACGCCAAATTTCCGCGTTCTATTAACATCAGTCACTTTAAATCCCCTCAGCTGTAAAATCAAAACAATTATGGAGAAAAAAAAGTTACATTAACACACATTCTATTTGAATATATATTTAAATGACATATATGTTCGTGAAATGAAATATAAAATATTTGCAATAAATCTAAATTGAAATTGTAGTAAAATACTACTTTCTAGAAATTGAAAATTAATTTATTTTACCTCGTGTTTGGGTTGTGGTTGAGTTAATCGCGCAAAACAATGCGCAAGAAGTGACATGATTGTTTCCACTTTGCTATTAATAATTAATTTATAAATGTAATCGTGATTTATTTTACCACAACGTAAAATTTATTGTCAATAAAAACGGTAAACGGTAGGTGATTCCGTTTGTTTGATGCGCGCCACTCACACTTTATGCACAGAAAGGAAAAATGTTAGAGTGTGACAAAGAATGAGTGAGACACAGCGTGATAGGGATAGAGATAGTGGAAAATATATAGTGAGCGAACAAGAAGGGAGATGGCGAGTAAGAGCTGATGAAGCAGAGTGTACACGTTGAGCGGTGCTCACAGACACTCAAATATTCACAATCACAAACATTCACTTGCCTTGATCAATGTTCAGCTATTGTACGACAAATATATAATTTTTCCGCAAGATAATTTTAATTGTACAACAAAGGTTCCGATCACGATGAATCTCGTCACGAGAATGTTTTATTCGGTCTTGCAGAATGTCCATAAGCGACAAATGGAATTATTGGGACGCGCCTGCTCTCTCTCTATCCAATGTTTGTTCGTTCACATCATAGATGGTAGCACTGGTCCCATTCATAAGTCAATATTGCGTTTGTATTGCACTATTTATTGCGTATATATGTGTATACGTTTTTTACCTTCTTTATTGAATGTATAATTTGTTTATTCTTATTTTCATGCGTATGCACGTGTAAATGAAATTGAAAGTTTGAATGGAACATGAGAAAGGGAAAAGGAAATTGACAATAACTATATTTGTTGGATTTTTGATAAAATTTAACTTTATACCGATGTTGTAAAAAATGAAGAAGAAAAAATTTGGGAAAAACATATTGTTAATATTGAAAATGTTTGTAAATGAATGAATTATTTAAATGAACACAGCGGCAATAATAACTTAAAAAATAATTCGTAAATGAAAACAAACAAAAAGGTAAATAAATAATTAATTGATTTGTTATTGTTTATTACGTAAAAAGTGTACAAATATTGTTTTGCTATGCAGAATATTTTTAATTCATTATTGCAGAGAATTTTGAGTGCAGATAAAAGTCATATTGTACTGAGAAAAATCAATACCAATTATTTTTATTTTTTGTCAGAGTATTTAATGATAGAATAAATCATTATTTATATATGGCCTCAGCAGCATTGCATTCGGTATTCCCAATGAGAAATACCAGGAACTAAATGAGAGTAGCAAGATGTAATTACTGTTTAAAAAAAAAATTGCATTCATTTGAATTAGTAACGCGCACTTTACATATAGTAATCGTTATCATACAGCAAACTACAGCTGCAATAATATGAATGGTTTCGAACTTCATGACATACTTATTTAAAACAATAAAATATATTTTTATTATAACGTGAAGCAATATTCAATATTGTAGGATAAAAATCAGTACGATGTTAAATAGAACAAATTAGTAGAAAGCAAATTATTACATATAAAATAGTAATGGTTTTCATCTGTAATAAAAACGCCACAATTTTTCGTAGAGTTGAGAACAAAAAATTCTTGATTATACTGAATTTAATAAGTGCCCGCTCTTTTTTATTTGATATATCAACTAATTTTTCTGAAATTAATCAAAACATTAATATCTAAATACACAGAACACAAATCACTTGTATTAAAATTTTTCAAAATATTTAATCGAAACGAAATGTCGTGGAATTAACTTAATGTACCATTCTGTATACTGATTATTTCAATGTGATTATAAATATCCCTTGACTACTATTTTTTTTTGAGTACTCTCAGTATATGCTGTCATAAACACAGACAGTCAGACAGACATGAGTTTAACACAGAAATTGTTAAAGGCGTATGAAGTCTGAAAACGTTGAGAATTATCAAAAATAATCCAATGCGAAATTTCAGATATTTTCAATATTTATATTATTTATATGACCATTAATTCGTGAAAGGTAAAAAAAAAAAGGCAGGACCAAAGGCATATCCACCAACTAACAAACGTGTCTTGTACACTTCATCACGCAAGTAAACTGCATAAATCATCCGAGAAATATATAAAGATAATTTCTCGCCAAACCAGAAGTCAAATTCAAATGAGAAGGAGCAATTAATCGTACTCACGTTGTCGACTTATTATATACCAAATTCCAATTTTTTTTCATTCAACCACTTTCAAGAACACGTCACTATTGGACTTGAATGTACACGGACAGATAGACAGATCGACAACACGCTAAAATCATATTTTTCAAACACATGAGGTTTGAAATACTCAAGATATATCAAGGTCATTCAAGGTTATATCTTACAACAATTTAAATATGTATTGTATGTAAGAAAAATTTCTTTTTCAGCCGATAAAAATAGAGGAAGAGAATCAATAATAATTTATTCCATTGAACTTTCTGAAAATAAATATCAAGTTGTCACTTGATTTTCCATTCAATATAATTGGGTATATTTCATTGTATAGTAAAATTATTTAAAGACATATATAAACTGCTAACATTAATAAAATTATATTGAAAATTATATTTTGGAAAAATTCATTCACCTGATGGCAAAATGAATACAATAGAATTATGAAGAATAAAACAGCTTTGTTCAAAATATTCCATTAACTCTGATATAATAATCCACATTCCTAACCAATTCTTGAATCACAATTAACCATCGGAATTTATAATGGAAAATATCTTAAGATTAATGCGAATCATTTAATAGTTTCGAGTGAACTCACTTTTATATCTAAAGTTCGTCTATAAATGTAGACATGCAACCAAAAGAACTTTCCTGTCCAAATTAAATAATTATTTTTCTTTTCGTTTATTCGCTGGTATTTTTATCAAACTTGAATTGACTAACATTAAATTCTTTATGAATCATATGTAATTGAAGGTTAAACTTCAATGATTTAACATAAAAAAACGATCGATTTGTTTCGATATTATTTCTTTCCATAAATTTATTCGCGGTTTTCTATTAATTATCAATAATACATTGAGGAACTGATCAGAGTTTTTTACCATTCTTATATATAAGAACAATTAATTTTTTTATGCATGAGAGTAATTGATTGGATGTTATATTTATATTGGAATTTGTGGCTATTGTAAATTAAAGTCGCGGTGAATCTGTAAAGTTTTCGTTTATTAGTTTTGATTTATATCGTATGCTACAGTATTTATATAATACAAATGTCTATTTAATAGCCATATTATATAGCTATTTATTGGAATTGAATGTTGTTGTTTTAAGCTATCGTTTCCGTATTTAAATTGTACAGCAATATCCTCAATATCATATGATAATTTATGCTTCATTATGTCTTTCAATCGTCTTGTGACAATATGATGTGGTGTATGTAAAAAATTTAATAATTTGGTATAAGAACATTTTATTGTTTGCATTATACAAATTGAAAAACCTTTTAAAAACCTGCTTCAGGAGTTGTAAGAGGAAGTGTATCGGTAAGATTGTACATACACATAAAATTATAATAGCGTAGTGATTTGGAAACTATTGGACATTGACACAATCAAAAATATCATCTTTGATTCTGTCCATTAGACGAGTAATGAGGATAAAAAAAAAATATTCAATGGCAAATTCGATAATCATCCATTTCATGACAATAATTATTACAATTTATCATTATGCGTGAAACAATTTTATTGACGATAAATTTTTGGGAAAATTCGTACAGCATCCTTCAACTCTGTTGAATTTCAAACCGTTGAATAAATGGTGTCATGGACGTCTGGAGCCTTCAAATATATATATATATATATATATAAATGAATGGTAAAAGTTGAGAAATTTGAATAGGTCACGGGCGTTTATTGCATGTATCAAAATGATCTCGATATTAAATTGATGTTGATAAATAATTATTACCACAAGTATAGAAATTTAAAAAAAACAAAGAAATGCCAAAAAATTAAGTTATTTAATCGTAAATTTCGGGTTTGATAAAATAATTCAATTCACCTTTTTTTTTTCTCTCCTACTCTATATATAAATAATTTATTTTCTCATTCATAATTTTTCAATTGATTCAACGATAAATCAATGTTTGAATAAATATCACATATATAAATATATATATAATCAAATGTATTATAAAAAGAATTTCACAATATCATAAAATATAACGATAATAGATGATTCAAGGTGATACACACACTTCCAAATAGATTAATCAAAACAACGGAATTTTTTTAAAAGTTATTTTATAAAAATACGTAAAACGTGTTATAGTGTGCATCGTCGCGGCGACTTCTTGTAATAAAAGAGACAAATTAACACCCATCCAGCGAGTCATGTTGGAATTGGCGTAAAAGTTGGAGTAGGGATGATCGACTATAATACTACAGCTGTTTGCAATAACCATCGTACTCTGTGGAAACGTGACAGAAAGGTGGGGACACGTCTGACAGAAGATCATAAGCTCACTTGCAGTCCCACTCGACAAGGTTCTCTTCAGTGGTAACACCCACAGGGATTCCCAGAGGTTTACTAAGTCAACGAATGAATAAAAGTGGTTTACAATTCAACCAGTCAGTTGGTCCATTCGTTATTTGACAGTCAGATTGATATTGTGAGTGCAACCACCAACAGAGCCCCACCTTCACTTCACTCATATTGTGGACACTTCAATATTCAACTCTATTTCATTGCGGTCAGTAAACAGTTGTTGTTTTTAATAAACATTCCAATTTTAAGTATTCTCCATAGAAAAATATACAAATATAAACTTTTTTTTTCATTCTTTTGGTCACGTATTTTATTATTGTTTTTTTTTTATTCTTCAAAGTGTAATTTTGAAATTGAAAATATTTAATTGAAAGTTGACAGCCAGTCTAGATGAAAGTGATCTTGATTGATGGTATTAGGGTTCAATTAAAATTGCCCAAATACAATGACAATAATAAGCTCATGAGCTTTTTGAGAGATAAAAATAAACTGTCAATGTATTGAGGAAAAATAAATCCCAAAATTGAAATAATTAAACGATAAACATATAAATTCAATATTATATAAATAATATTGTTTTCTTTCTTGTTGCTTTTGTGCCATTGTTATGTGCGCACCACCGATAGTGTATGATTTTGTTCCAATGATTTTTATCTCATTTTTGTCTCCATTGAAAGATTTTTGAAACATTATCGTTGATTCATGTATATTCTGTGTTTGTGTTTGTGTGTGAGTTAGCGCGTGTGGTTTACTCATAAAATTGACACAAAAAAAAAAGAAAATCAATTTAATTATTGTCAATGTAACTGTAATCAAATGAGGAAGTTCTTTTTTTTTCTCTTTTTTTTCTGCATCAAGTTAGTCATTTCATTTGGTTTTAAACAATAATTATCGATTAAATATTTGATTCTTTCAATAAATATTACTTTTTTATAGCCGTGGGTAGTTAATAGTAATAATGATTAGATTCAATGATTGTGCAATTATTTCCATTATTCATAGAAAAAACCTACTGATGAACATCATTTACCGGAAATATCGATTCATTATGATGTTTCATTACATTTATCACCAACTCAAGTATAATTCCATTACAATTAAAAGAATGCACACACATGTATTGTAATATGCCAATCCATGAACACAATATTGTTGACAATATTTAGTAAAAAGAAAAAAATCGTGAAAATCAAATAAATTAACATAAAACTCTATATCCATATACAATAAATAAGAGTTGATAAAACCACATGAATAAAATTGAATTTAATCAATCTATTATTGAATGACAACATAGAGTAATTTTGATACACCCCATATATATTTAAACACCATATAGATATATAAAAAGACATTGCAAAATTAAGGATTAATTTGACGCAACCGAAAAATGGAATAAGAAAAAAAAGTTTGTTGGCGAACCCGTGGTACAAATTGCAAAATTTCCATTTCATTCGTAATATCAAAGTTCACATACGAGATAATATACAACTAACTTCTCCATGTTCACCGCCCGCCACCTGTTGACGACAGTCATACACCGTTACTAATCTCAGGTTTGTCGCTAATAAATACACGCAGTTATAGTATTTCAATGCGTAATATTGCAAATACCTTGAAAGCTACGTAGCCACACGTTAATATTTCACAATATCCTCAATGTATAATCGATTTCCAAACAATATATCTAGAATTAAATTTAATTCTGATAGTTTTTATTTGTATATATGCGATTTAATATTTGTATACATGTGTGCATATAATTTGTATACAGTGAAAGCAAATCCTCTTCGTTATAAGCATTAATTCAATTATATTGTACTTTATTAATTATATTTTTGTGAGGCACTTCAAACTGGTTTATGTGAATACAACAGTGTACGTTTACGCACCACAAAATTCAAGTGAACGTGAAAGTGTTCTTGTAAAATTACCAATCACATTCAATTTATATATATATATAAATTGTTAATGATATTTTACGCATGAAACGTTAAGAGGTAGTCGACTGGTAGTCATCGGTAGGCAGTCTCAAGGTGGGACAGTTAAAACTCAACATGTTCAATGAAGGGCGCTCATATAATAGTTGTGGAAAGAAAAAGAAAATAAATAAGTAAATAAAAAATAACCAGAAGAAAAACAAACAGATTTAAAAGAAAAAGAAATACACTTGTCACGTGTGCGAATTGGATACAGACTTGTTTACGACATTGTGCAGTGATAGTGTAATTCAAGTAATCGATTTACCAGATCATAAAGTATCCCACTGATCCATTTTGAATCATTTTGAACGTTTTCGATTATTGGTAAAGCGAAATATTACATTGGAATTCTCATAAAAATATAAAGAAACCAATGAAATATAGTTATAAATTTATAGGGAATATAAATCACCGGAATGTGTAAACCTACTCCCATATATATATATATTTAATGTGATTAATTGTTTATGACGTCAATACATCATTAGTTTAAAGTGGTTTTTGTACATACAGAATAACAATAGAGAGGTCCTGCAGTGCAGAACATTAAATGTCTACTGCGACCGGTTTAAATTCATCGGTTCTTGGGGTCTACGATCTCCCAATCAAGATAGTCTCGTTTATTTATATATTTTTATTTTTATTTTATTACTGCTTGCAATATGGCTTCTAGCGATAAATGATTTTTTTTTATTATTAGTCCACATGTCCGACAACCGTAAATATCAACAACCGATCACTATACTATTATTTTTAATATGTTTAAAGAAATACGTGTGTAGTCGTTGATATAATTTGTCGGTGATGAAACGAATGGATAAAGTAAACGATTTCACCGATATTGATAGCGATACTTCAAGATTTCTTTAGTTGATTTCATTTAAACAGAGGAAAAGTGGGTAAGGTGATAAAAAAATGACAGAAATAAAACAAAAAAAAAAAAGAAAATTGTTAGGTGGATTTTGGGCGGTTGATTCGTGACATTGTCGGTAACCCCCATGATACAGCAGTTATGGTCCATTGCAAAAAAAAAACATTGAATAAACACAGTTAAAAAGGAGCCGGTGCAAAAATCCTGTTCACCTTGATTCCAACTTGCTCAGTTTATTTGTGTGTCCTTCAAGGGCGCTTGGGAGACCCCATAAGCTGATTGGGCGCATGATTTTACTCATGTGAATCTGCTTTCAGTATATATGAAAATAGTAAGAGGAAAATTGGAAGTTGGTGAGAAAACGAATGAAGATAAAAGTGAAAAAAACAACTGGTAGATTATTCATTGCGGGTGATTGTATAATTTTCTGTTGTCATTTCGTCTTTCTGTATAATTTTTTTATTATTCGCTATTATTACTATTATTATTATCATATCTTTTTTTTTTATTTTTTTTTTTTTGTAAAATGAGGGTTATTATCCAGGTGCAATTAACGGTGTTTGCACGTGCAAGGAAGAATCTACTCATGGATATTTGAGAATAATAATGAATGTTCGTCAATTATTTCTTAATGTATGTATGCAGAAGACGCGAAACGTATGCAGAAAACAAAAGCAGATATTTCTTATGCATTTCCGCTGCAATTATTATTAAAAAAAAAAA